>VMDO01008447.1:0-84102 GCA_007922755.1 Pedetes capensis
AAAGCTGGACATTGAACAAGAGAGACAGAAAAAGAATTGATGCTTTTGAATTGTGGTGCTGGAGACGTCTATTGAATATACCATGGACTGCCAAAAGAACCAACAGATCTGTCCTAGAAGAAGTACAACCAGAGTGCTCCTTGGAAGCAAAAATGGCCAGACTGCGTCTTACATATTTTGGACATGTAGTCAGGAGAGATCAATCCCTACAGAAGGACATCATGTTTGGGAGAGTGGCAGGTCAACGCAAAAGAGGAAAACCCTCCACCAGATGGATTGACACAGTGTCTGCAACAATGGGCTTAAACATAAATAAGATTGTTTGCCTGGCACAGAATCGGCAAGTGTTTCAATCTGCTGTACATAGGGTCGCTATGAGTCAGACTCGACTCAACGGCACCTAACAACAACAACAACAAGCAGCCACTTTCTACTGGACATTCAGTGAGGACTTTAGGGCTGAAAACAGAAAAATTATATTCATTAGCTTGGACCTTGAAAATATTCCCAATTCATTGGGGAAGAGCAATGTGAATATTTGTAAACAATTCACTAATAATTAGGCACAAGATGTCATATAAATGTCAGAAGAAGACATTGTCAACATGTTCTCTGACAGCAGGGTCCAGATAAGGAACAATGCCTGTGGGCTTAAGAATAGAAGGAAACTTCCAGTAGGAGGGAACTGAGTTTTGCTGTGAGGCAAAGGGCAGTTTACAGGTAATTTAGGTGGGCAAAATTTTTAATTAAGCTAAAATTTAAAATCTGAATTTTACTTGAGATGTGTAAGAAATGGAATTTTTCATGAGAACATGGGCCATGTTTTCTACTCCTGCGTACTTGTTGGATTTTCTAAATATTGTAGAAATTGAAAGAGCCAGAAGAAGCTACTACTCATAAATTTTCCTAAACAGATTAATATTTCCCATTGTCCATGGGGCATCAGGGGTCCCTTCCTTTGGCATCTCAAACTTAATCTGTCCAAACCCGATCCTTCATGATGGATGATGCTACTTTCCACCCAACCATAAAAATAAAAATCTTGATATCAGTCATTTTTCTTCTCCTTTATTCATCCTATTTTATTGGCCAATATGTCACACAATTCTAAATCATCTTTTTTTTTTCTGTTTGTTCCTAATGTTACTCCTGTTGAGGCCAGCATTACCTCCTACTTATGCAAATACTACAAACTGAATGTTTTTCTCTCATCTTCCATATAGTCCCAAGAGATCTAATATCCCTTTATTACCTTCTTGATTTAAAATTCCTATTGGTTTTTCACTCCATCCCAGGGTAAATAATGTCTTAGCCCAGGTGTACTGCTATAACAAAACACCACAGGCTAGGTAATTTATAAAGAATAAACTTTGTCAGTTCAAAAAGAAATGAACACACAGGTATACACAGACAGAGACAGAGGCCAAAAGATCATTTCATCTGGATATACTTAGTCTATAACTTCCTGAGTTGTTAGGTGAACACAAATCATCACCTAGTCTAATGGCCAAACTTCAGTGTTGCACCATTGCAATATCTTTCAAATTTGTTGACACATGAATATGATATAGATAATCCACCTTGAACCTGCATGTAGATTTCATTCTCCAAGTCAGCAGTGTTGATATGGCCTAAGGCTTCAGCCTTTCTCCCACTTCTCATCTGGGGGGTTTCCTGGGCTTTGTTGCCCTTAACCTCTTTGCATATATCACCTGTCCCTGCTTCTCTAATAAAGTAGACTTTTGCTCAAAATGAATCCTCTCCTGTGCTTACACCCAGTCTTGTTGATGAAACATGGAGTTCTGAGGGAAAAATACATTTTATATTCCATGTGGATAAAAGCTCAATAGGCATGATTATTTTTAACCATAAGGAGTTTCATTGACATAGAACCATTTTTGAGAGAATTTTGAGAGGAAAAAGGTGTTGTATGTTTGTGACTGAGCCTTGGAAAGCATCCAGTCTACTCTGAAGGTTATCTGACCTAAAGGAAACCAAATTTTCTCTCTTCTTCCCTGTCTGCCATTTCTTTCTTCTTCATCCCAACTTTTCAAGGTATATGTCCCAACTCAGAGTGGGAAGTAGAAGACTGGGTCCTGACTAGAATCAGATAATACAAGCATTTATTTAAAATAAGGTGGAAGAAATGGGGTATGGTGGTGCATGCCTAGGATCCCAGCACTCAGGGAGCTGAGGCAGGAGGATGGCAAGTTCAAGACCAGCCTAGGGTACAGAGTGAGTTTCAGTACAGCCTGGGCTACAGAATGAGAACCTACCTCAGAAAAAAAAGAAATCCCAAACAAACAAACAAACAAAAACACCAAAAGCTGAAGCAAAAAACAAAATCAAAACAAAAAGTATAAGAAAAAAACTGAGGAATGAATAGAGCAAATAAGTTGAGGAAAAAGTCTGAAAGATACACAAGTATCAATAGTTTTTTAAATGTACCAATACTATGGTATATAAATAAATATTTGTTTAGTTGCATCTATAGTAGGAAAACAAAGTCTTACTTAGTCAAAAACTATTTGTTTTTCTTTAAACATCAATGCATCTGGAACATTTTCATAATTTTGCATTAATGGGTAGTCAGTGAGTATTTTAAATATTTCTGCAGATAAGTATAGATCCCTTCTTTATGAACTTTGGTGACATGACATTATTATGTTACTGCAGAATAGATTAAAAACAACACCTAATTTCTGCTCAGCCACAATTGGAGGTGAGGTTACAACCTGGTTCATTAATCTTACAGATAAGAAATAAACTTGTTTTTCCTAAAGTGTTATGAGATTGATACCCCACTACTGTTGTGATTTGTTTATTTGCATATAAACTGTCTGGGCTTGTGGGCACCGTACTTGATTTGTCACTTCGGGATAAGATAATTTGGGATCTTTCACATTTCCAGATTATGTCATGCCTCAGGAGTTGAACCAGCTGACAAATATGGTGTGCCTGCCTGGTGGTTCTGATGGGGGCTGGTGGCGGGAGCAGCACATTGGTTTATTAAATAGACACTGATACCAGAGGTCAATGTTTCTTTGTAGGGGGTAGATTATACAGCACAGCACCCACATTTCACATGGAGACGCAGAGCTGACGTGAGGTGGGTTGGGAACTTGATTCCTCTGAGAGCTTGAGGCTGCAAAGCTGCTTCATGTAAAATACTCGTGTTCCAGGGCTTCTGTAATCGGACTCTTTCTAGCAGGGGTGGACTTGATTATTTTCCAATTTCCTGTGTGAGCCAAGTTTTGTTTCATTTTGTTTTGTTTCTTTTCTCTTTTCTTTTCTTTTCTTTCTTTTTTTCTCTTTTCCTTCCTTCCTTTTCTTTCTTTCCTTTCTTTTCTTCCTTTCCTTCCTTTCCTTTTCTTCCCCTCCCTCCTTCCCTCCTTCCTTTCTTTCTCTCTTTCTTTCTTTCTTTCTTTCTTTTTTCTTTCTTTTTTCTTTCTTCCTTTCTTTTCTCTCTCTCTCCCTCCCTCTCTCCTTCCTTCCCTCCCTCCCTACCTCCCTCTCCTCTTCTTTTCTTTTTAAATATATTTATTTATTTTTGAGATAGGGTCTCATTATGTAGCCCAGGTTGACTTTGAACTTGCAATCTTCCTGCCTCGGTCTGCCGAGTGCTGGGATTACAAGCATGAGCCACCATGCTCACTGCTGTTGTTTGTTTGCTTGCTTGCCTTTTTTTTTCTTTTCCTAATTTGGGATAAAAATTTTGCAGTGCCACAGGCATATGCAACCTGCTCCACCATCAGTAATGTGGCATAATGTCATTGCATTTATCTGTGAAAAACTGTATATCAGATAATAATTGTAGAGAATAAGGAACATTCATTGAGTAATTGCAATATGCCAGGCATTATTCGAAGGGTTCTCATGTTTCAGCTGATTTCCTTCTTGGATAAAGATGAGGAAACCTGTCCCAAAGTTATTACTTGATAGAGTCTGTAAAAATGTCCTTTCAGCTCAAATACAGGCAGCAGCAGGGCAGCCTGGGGGTGTTCCCCTCTGAGTTATGGCTCTATGCAGCTCTTCCAGGCAGGGAAAACCTCATTTGGGGGTCACTCTGATTTCATTTGTCCCATGAGGCCCTCGGGTCTGGCATTCAGTACGGTTAACAGGGCTTCCTTTGACACCCCATAAACCAAACCCTTGATCCATGTTAGTCCATGGTAGAAAGATGTCTGCCTTGATTGAAGGCTTTTATTCTAGTAGCAGAGAATTCTTAATTTCTTTCAGTGCAACTGCTGTAAGCACCTCGTTCACTGGATAGCTCTGGCTTCCTTGAATAGAGACTATACATACTTGTGAACTTGAGATAGTCATGGCATCTCTAATAGCCCCCCTTCCTCTTCCTCCTGTTCTTTCTTTTCCTCCTCTACCATCCTCCTCCTCTTCGTCGTCATCCTCCTGTTTTCTTTCTATTAGAGGACATTAGCCTCTGAAGCATTCCTTGTGGATTCTGTTGCTCACTTGGTCTTCAAGGGCAGGAATCCAACTACGCTTTTCCTGGGGAAAGATAGCTGCCAGCTTGACTACAATCTGAGAAAGTTTTCCATGTGCCCCAAAGGCATCGAGTCTCTAATTCATTTTATGCTCTAAAGAAACATCCTTTTGTTCCTATTTGTCTTTCCTTTTACTGATGGCATCTTCAGCGATCTGCTGTTTGACAATTTGGCCATTTCAGGTCTTCACTGAGTGAGTGACTCCGTAGCAAAGTTTCACTACTACATTTCCCCAACTTTAAGATACCCATTTGTCCCCATATTTCAACATCTCTAAAACTGGGATATCTCATAATTTGTGGTGCACAAAATTTAAGTGGCACCGTTGTTTTTCTTTCTTAGAGATGGCATCCAATCATAGTATACCATGTAATCAGTGGTAACTTGGATTCAAATGTGGTATGTATTTGTGGGCCCAGAGAAAATTCTCTTTTCAAGCCAGTATCTGTCAAATATCTGCTAGATGCTATACTTTTGCCAGACATTGGGCATATAAATATAAACAAGGCTGGTCCCTGCCCTCATGGAGTTCTGCAGTCAGATAAGGTCGAAGAAGTGAGAATCCGGGTGTATTAATGTGTGGGAGGATTTTGTAAAGTTTAAATCAATTTATCCATGTAAGTTATTATTATTACTTCCTGAGTTCTATATTAAAACTGCCTTCAGAATTACAGTGAGGACTGCCGCTCTTCACAGCTGTCGATTTGCTCCCTTGATGCAATATTTTCTTGACAGAAGTCAATGTGTCCTCAGAGATTTAACTCTTAGGCTTTCTCTCAGCCTAACAAGGGGTCTTTATCTTAATTAGGTTTAAATATATCTTCTTTTGACCCTAATCAACCTCTAGTGTAGAGCTGCGAATTTCTTACACTTTTCTTTGTCATCTTCTGATTGACTTTTATTAGCAAGTTCTTTCAGCTAACAATTCCCTTTTAGAAAATAGAGAGGAGGTGGCAGAAAGACAGAGAGAAACAAATGTATATGAAAACTGCTGTGGGTCAGCCATCTTCCTAGGGCCTTCTGTTCTTCATGTTCTGAGTGTGGCCCAGGGATTCACAGTGACAGCAGCACCTGAGAACTTTCTAGAAATTTCAACTCTCAGGGCCCACCCTGGACCTACTGAATCAGAATCTGCATTTTTACAAGGATCCCAAGGTAGTTTCTGTGCACAGTAAAGTTTAAAAATGACAGCCTTCTGTCATGATTTTGTTTAATTTTGATAGCTAACTGATGAAGTAGGTTTTAGTTTTCCAGTTTTCAACTGAAAGGACATATGCAGATGGTGCCTCATTTAGGATGGTCCTACTTAATATTTTTTGGGTATGATGGTATGAAAATAATACTCATTCAGTGGAAACTGTATTTTGAATTTTAGTCTTTTCCTGTACAATATTCCACTTCTCTCCTCTCCTTGCCTCTCCTCTCCTCCCCTCCCTTCTCCTGTCCTCTCTCCTCTCTTTTCCTCCTTCTCCTTCTCCTTCTTCTTTCTCTCCCCCACCTCAGTCAGCTGTGAGATCATGAGAGTAAACAACTGATACTCCCCAGTGTACTGTTGCTAAGCTGTGATGTGGGATGTTTGGTAGGTCAGGTGTATTAGATGCCCTTTTGACTTAGGATATCTTTAGCTTATGAAGGTTTTATTGTGCCGCAACCCCACTGTAAGTCAAAGAAGCATCTGAACAGTGCTTAAAAAGGTTAAGTCACTTGTTCAACATCACATCCTTGCAAAGTAGAGAAGTAAAGTTTCAAATCTGGCTTTTTATGATGTACATTCTTCCTTTTCACCATTCTTCTGTGTTCTAAAATGTCAATGAATGTCAGGTAAAATATTTTCTTTACCTATTCATATTTTGTGCATAACCCTTGGTATAACATACAGCTTATTAAGTCAAACAATGAAAATAAGCATTTCCACCGTGGTAATCTATTCGAAACACTGTGCCCCATGTGCTCAGAGGTTCTCAAGAGCAGGGAAAAATGACTTGGATAAAGAAAGTCTACTCAATAGGACAAAATCTAATTATAGGTGAGGTGTCATGGTGCATACCTGTAATCCCAGTGACTCATGAGGCTGAGGCAGGCAGATTGTGAGTTTGAGGCCAGAGACACTTGCACAACTTTGCAAGATTCTGTCTCAGAAAAAAAATTAAAAAGGGGCCTGAGGATGCAGCTCATGGCAGAGCACTTGCACATGCACTAAGCCCTAGGTTCAACCCCTAGTACCAAAGGGGGAAAGGAAAGCTACTCCCTTTATGATTATGTTTGTCAGGGCAGGTCTGCTCAGAGACTGGGAAGTCTCCTCCTATCTTTCCTATAGGAGGAAGAGATGCAAGGAGGGGAAAGGCCTCTACTCAAAAACAGCGAGTGAGTGGTGCTGGTTAGCCAGCTGGTGGAAGCATTGCCAAACATTGGGGTAAATGAAGAGAAATGAAGCATAGTCTTAGCTGGTTCCATTTATGTTTAGTGCCGTTCCTGATGAAGTAAGAATCTTTGCCCTAGTCAATACATCTTGTAATTGCTGTAGACAATGGTACAGACAAATATTCTTATCCCCCTTTTATGGATAAAGGTAAAGAGATTTATTCAAGACACTAAGTATGAAGCCATGTCTAAATGGGCACAAGGCTCTTCTATATTGGAAAACTATGTTCCTTATAGGTCAGTCACTCTTGATCAATATTCACAACTTTTACCATATCTGCACTACATTTGTGCTATCATTCACTAAATATATTTTAAAAGTCAACTTCTTTAAATTTAGAATTAGTAAGTACGAACATCTGTGAGAGCATGGATTAGAGGTACTTGGTAAAATAGATACAATATTATTATCTGGAATTTGTCTGCTTGAGTAAATCACCATTCATTCCTGGACCAGGATTACATTTTGGGAAACTTGCCTTAATGTTATATTGCCAATTTTTTAAACTTTATGTTTGGAAGTAAATTTAAAATGACAGAAAAAAATGCAAGAAGAGTTACAAAGAATTTCTGTATATGCTTTACTACATATTACCATGTTGCTTTTTTTATGCTCTCCCTCAAAAATCAGACAACTTAGTATTTGTTGTTTTAGGTTCTGTCCAATCAAACCTGACTTATACTGACCATATGTACAAGAGAATGAAACACTACCCAACATGGCGCCATGCACCGTGTTTGAGCCCATTGTTGCAGCCACTATGTTTTTTCTCATTTTGAGTTGTGCCACATTAGCAAAAGGGGGTCCCATGGGCTTTTCTCCATTCCTATCATTAAGGTTGACTCTATTTTGAGGAGACAACTCTTCTCTAGTCGTTTCTTGAATGCCTTTCAGTCTGAGGGGCTCATTTTCAGGCACTATATTTGACAGTGCTTCTTTGCTATTCATAGGGTTTTCAATGGCTGATTGCTTTGGGAGTGGATGGATAGGTCCTTCTTCCTAGTCTGTTTTAGTCCAGAAGCTCGGCTGAAACCTGTCTGTCATGGTTTCCCTAGTATCTGAAATACTAGTGGCATAGCTTTCAGCACCACAGCAACATGCAAGACCCCAAAGCACAAGCTGGCAGACATGGGGAAGCTTAGTGTGACATAATTATCTAATTATCTATACCTTTGTTCAAATTTTACCTGCTGTCCCCCAAATGTCTTTCATGTAGCATTTGGAAAACCCTGACAATAAGCCAAGCTAGTATGATGGACTACAATTGATTTTCATGACTCTTGGGTCTCCTTTAGCCTGCAAGCCATCCTTAGCCTTTCTTTGCCTTTCATGACATTGGAATTTTTGGAGAGTATAAGCTTGCTTGGCATAACAGTCCTCAATTTCATTTCATCTGTTTTTTCCTCACAGTTAGATTATGCATTTATGGAGAAAATATCATAGAAATAATGTTGGTTTCTTCTCATTTCAGCATTTTACTTTCTGGTATCATTCCCCACTAAAACAGAACCAGGGCTCCTTAGAGAAATGTTTGATTTCAGTGCTAGAAGGGGAGGGACAAGATAAGTTTGGAAAGTTGCATTGCCCAAAAAGTAAGGAAATGCCTGAAAGATTATAACAGCCGGCCTGTGGCCAAATATGGGACAATACGAACATTAAAAATATATGACAGCAATAGGTTAATCACTCCCTGGTAAAATAAACACCTATACTCAGTCAATGGGTGAGCCCTTCTTTATTTTAGGATGTCAAGTAGTAAATGTTGAAAGAAACAAAGAAGAAGTAATAAATCCCAACTAATAAATATAGTTGGTTGGTTGGTAAGTACCACCAAATCGGGTCTGACACAATGATTCTCATAGGGTTTTCAATGGCTGATTATTTCAGGAGTGGACTGCCATGTTCTTTTCCCATTTGTGTGATGCTAAATAAATACAGAAGATAGGAATAATAAATACAAACTAATAGATGTAGGCCTGCAGCCATACCACTGTGGCGTCTGATCCCCTCAGATCTTGGAAGCTAAAAGCAGGGTCAGAGCTGGTTAGTACTTGGATGGGAGACTGCCTGGGAACACCAGGTGCTGTAGGCTTGGGAGCAGGACCTGGCAACCCACTCCCCAAAACAACAATCAGCCATTAAAAACCCTATGAATAGCAGAAAAGCACTACAATACAATAGTGTTCCATCTCCTGTACATAGGGTTGCTATGAGTCAGTTATGGACTTGACGGCACCTAAGAACAACAACAATAGATATAGAAATTAGAAAATCATTTTGCAATTGTGATAATCATAAATTGGTTCAGGAAGGCTCATTTATGAAGTAAAGTTTAATGAAGAACAAGATATTTACATAATATCAAAATATCTCTTCTCATCATCTATTATAACCAAATATAGTTGGACTAGGGATAACTTCAGTGCTGAAACACTCTAGTTAAAATATGAAAATTGCAGGTCTGCCATGACTCATCAAATCTGAACATCTTGGATTATATCCTCCAAGTTAGCTTTCAAATGAATGCTCCAAGATGCTTCCTAAGCACATGAGAATGTGGTGACCACTGGCCTACTGCCTCCAGTCTCTGAATTCAGAAGAACGTTACACTTGTCCTCTTCCTCTGTCCTTCATGGGGTGTAGTGCATACTGACAGGAATCAAAATCACCAATTTCACTTACTTTTGATTCTTATTTTTATCTGATAATTTTTGATCAGGTTGAGATGCTCTTTATTAATTGGGGCCCTAGTGTTTGCAGAAAGCATTTTCTCCCCCCACCTTTTTTTGTTCATCCAGCAACAAAGAATGCAAGATACTAACCACACTGCATTCTACTTGCTATCCACATGGTTTTGATTAAGTTTTAACTAATTCCCTTATATTGTCAGAGTTATTATGACTTTCTAAGCCATGTCACATTAATATGTGAAAACAATTCCCTGGAAGATCTGTCCGAGGAAGACAGCCATTAGGACCTGCTGTGCTAAATTAAACCAAGTTATGGGGAGACTGATCAACTTGCATTTTGCTACAGTCTTTGCTAATTTATGCTAAAGGTGAGCCAAAGTGTAAAGGAGACAAGCATTGTAGCTTATTGCCCCCTTTGCAAATACAACATGTTGGAAGGAGAAGTACTGCTGCTGTGAACACTTATGGACATCACCAGAGGGATGAAAGGTGGGGGAGGGCAGCATGTTTTAGGGAACCTTTGGTAGCCATCAAACTGATCTACTGTCATGTAAACTTTCAGGAGTATTTGCATCTTTATTTTGACCCTATTTTCCCTAATATCAAATTGACACTTGATGGCCATTGGTTTTTTTCTGTTCAATGAATATGTTTTAAAGAAAGGCTTTACAAAGGCAAACAAATTAAATCATATCTACTCTATTGTTATTTATTGAAAAGAATGAAATGGAAGCTCACCTGGGATGATCTGGGACTACATAGAGTCAGTGTAGGTGGGGATGGCATTTGGGGTACAGCTGCAAGGGCAGGCGGAAAGGACAGTGTGCCTTCTCGCTGCCATTGGAAACAAATGCTGACTATTCCTGATATGCTTGACGCAAGCATTTTTGAAGCCTCTTGCTGTGCAAACCTTTAAGTCCCCTTACAGAGAAGAACTGCAAAGCCTCATTAAATGCTTCTGCTGATAGATAGTTTGACACATACGCACCAGTGGCCAGATTGTACAGTTTAAGAGATCCTAAATTTTGAAAAGGATGTGGCAGTCCACTCCCAAAAGAATCAGCCATTGAAAACTGTATGAGGGTCACTATGAGTCAGACAGGATTCAACAGCACCTAACAACAGCAACACGATTAATGTTTCTATTTCCAGTTACATTGAAGCTATATAAGGAGGAGCAATGTCTCTACTGTTTCCAAATATATTTACTATTTCTCCTGGCACTCAGTAGGCTCCCCCCAAATGCTGAACAAGCAAGTGAATGTGCTAATGCCATTACTGACTTTGTCATAGTGAAAAGTCTTTTCTCCTTCAGCCTTCGGTGCTCTCTCTTATAGTCACTACACATTTTTTTCCTCCCCTCCTACCTTTCTGGTCCATCAGAACGCATAGCAAGTGGCAGAGCCAAGGCTCAGAGGTAGGTCTTTCTTTTTTTGGTGTTTTTCTCCTTCCCTTTGCCCTACTCTGGTTCTGAAAGTGTCAGGGAAGCTTCTGGCTGTGGCTCACACCAAGCTATCCAATGGCTTGCCTTTTGTTTCTTATTTTCTATCCCTGACACTAATTTCTAACTGGCTGCAGCTCCATGGCAAGAGAGCCCCATCCTTGAACATCCTGCTTACTTGGTGGAAAGCAGCAGCTGTTCCAATAAGCAATTTGATGTTTAGCACCTGAAATTGGCTGCCTCCTTCCAGCAAGACTGCAAGCTCAACAGAACCTAGGAAAGCATGACAAAGTTTCCCAGCCTGTTTCTCTCAGTGCAGCAAGGAAAGCAGCATTCTGAACAAAGAGAACTGGGTCCTGTGTAGACAAGTTCCATGGAATGCCATTCAGTAGGGTCTTGGGAAGAATAAAGAATGGTTTGTTAATCAAAGACTATGAAGGAAAGAACTGTCTAAGACGAGAGATGGTTTTGCTGTTATCTGAATGTCTGTCCCAAGGGATGCTAGTAAATGTGACTTTCCCACCTCCAAAGCCTTAATCTGTGATGATTGCCAGCTCCCTGGTGTAAATATTCCCATCCTGGCTGATTTCAACCTAGCAGCATGGTGTCATTGAATGCATAGAGAGGTAATGCACATGACTGGCTCCCATAAACCAGTATAAGCTGTCCAGTGCTTATGTGACAAACCATCTATCAGCAGAAGGATTTAATGAGGCTTAGCAGTCCTTCTCTGTAAGGTGACTTGAAGGTTTGCACAGCAAGATGCTTGTGTCCACTGTCTGTCTTGATTCCATTGGCACCTACAAAGAAACAGAGTGGCTGAGTGAGGGCCTGAATGAGGCGTGGGATTTCCCATGGGAGACCATGGTGGGTGGGGAAAGCAAAGAGCCAAGCCTACCCAGTGCCTATGGCATAGAGACAAGGCACATGAGCTAGGGAGGACACAGGCACACGTTCCATCTGGTTGGCCAGGGGTAGGAGTGTGATAGGAATCAAGGTGAGGGTCTCAAACCCAAAGGTTATCCCTAGAGACAGGTACCACTGATTCTTGGGGTAAGCTTGGATGCATGGCTGAAACTCTTAAAGCTTTAGTTCTTTAGTTATAAAATACAAACAAACAGGAATATCTCAGCATACTCGTGGGTTCTGTTCCAGACCACCCCAACAAGGCAAATATCTCAATACAGTGAGCCGCAATACATTTTTGGGGTCCCAATGCATGTAAGCATGATATTAACCCTGCCCTGCGGTCTATTAAATGTGCACAAGCATTATGTCTAAAAAATGTACATACCTTCATTAAAAAATACTTTATTGCTAAAAAATGCTAACAATTATCCAACAGTTGCAAGAAATGGTGCCCACAGACCTGTTCATCACAGGGTTGCCACAAGCCTTAAATTTGCAAAAACCCCACAATAGCTGGGAAATGCAATAAAGCAGAGCACAATAAAGTGAGGTATGCCTGTGTAATAATAGTTCCTATTTTAAAGAGTTTTTTATAATGATGGATTATTATAATATATGTAAAGTGCTTAGCATGGTGCCCGGCACGGAACAAGTGCTTAATGTGCAGTAGCTATTAGCATAAGGCCAGCGTACATACGGCCGATGGGGCTTCCTGGGAAGTTGTCTCCCAAGCTGGGAGGGGTTTGGAGCTTGTCTCTAGGGGCTGTGGGACTCAGCTGGCTCCAATGGTCATGCCAGAGGTGGATTGCTCAGTATAATTGTTGATAAGGAAAAAAAACATTTATTGATAATCAGTGGTAGTTTTCATTTATTTATTTTTTTTGTCTTCCAAATTATAAAAACAAAAAAAATTCTCAATTTCATTGTGGCAGGTTATGCAAAAACAAACAAAAACAAACAAAAGAAAAAACCCAACCAAGCAAACAAATAACCCAAAAAACAAAGAACAATAAAAAACAAAACACAAAACAAAACAAAAACTCTACAAAGGATTTGAGGTTTCTGTAGAACAACAAAAAAGTACATTTTCATGTTGAAATTCTGTTTAAAGAGAGCTTTGAAATGGCATATGTAGAGAGGGAGAAGAGGTAAGAAAATTATAGTACTAGGACATAGGATTTAGCTCTGAGCTCCTTGGTGGTGGTTTTTGTTGTTAGGTGCCCTCGAAGTGGTGTTCAACTTATAGCAACCCTATGCACAACAGGCGAAACACTATTGTCAGTGCTTCTCTGCTATTCATAGGGTTTTCAATGGCTGATTATTTTTTGGGAGTGGGTTGCTGGGTCCTTCTCCCAAGCCTGCAGCACCTGGTGTTCCCAGGTGGTCGCCCATCCAAATACTAACGAGGCCTGACCCTGCTTAGCTTCCAAGATCTGATGGAATTGGATGCCATAGTGTGATTGGAGGAGGATCTATAGCTATATCTATAACTACATCTATATCTATATCTATCTAAATCTGTATATCTATATCTATATGTCTATATCTATATCTATACATATCATGGCATTTAAGTCTCTCGATGAATGCTTGTTCTTCACAGGAGAGGATGTTTCTACGTGCTTTTTGTTTGCTAATTTCCAACAGATCGCTTTCATCGTGGAGATCCTAAAGTACCCATGGACAATAATCTATCTGTTTTTCCAAAATCTGTATACTTGAGAAAAGCATCCACTGAGAATTCTTTTGCCTTTCCAGAGTGCATTGTATTCTTCTAATGGTCCACTACTCATACTGCTCCCTTAATCCATTCTTGAAACAAGAGTAAAAGTGATCTTTAATACATAAGGCAGATGATGTCAATTTGCTGCATAACTCTGTGATACCCAGCCTGTCAATCCAAATGCTGCCCTGTGGACCATATGATCTTGTGCAGTCTGACTACAACATCATCTCCCAAGCTCTGCCCTGCTTGGGACCTTGAGCCCCACCACTTCCTCGTTCTTCCCTCAGGGGCTTTGTGCTTACCCTTCCCCAGGAAAGGTAAACTTATTCCCCCCACCCCTTGTCTTCCCCAGAGGTGGCTCCTTTCTCATAACTGTTTGCCTCTTCAACCTTCCCAGGTGGCAGTTTCAAAAGTAGATTTCATCTCTGTTTGCCTCCCTCTCTGCTTCATTTTTGCCTCCATTGCTGGCATTTGAACAAGCTATATTTGGTGGGATAAGATCAGGAAATAACTATTTTTCACCCAACACAGTTTCAAACCTGCTTGGGAAGGATTTGCCAAGGATGAGAGTAGAAGTAGATCTCATGGTTTTTATGAGAAATTTTGAGTATTAAAATCATCTTGTTTTTAGACATTAAATAGTTCAGCCCAATTTAATGCCAAGACTTCAGCTCCTCATCAAAGCAAAGTGTCTTCCCTCCTTCTGGGCTCAAGCTTGACTCCAGGTCCTATTGCAGAAGCAAGAGCATCAGGTCCATTTGGTCACCTTCCTCCCCTGCTTCCTTCCCTTGTTTTCCCTGGATTTCTACTGGCATTTTCAAGTCGGGCTTAAGCAGAGAGACAAAGAGAGACTGAGCGGGAAAGGGGAAGGAGATCCTTTCAGGTGGCAGGTACAGTTCTCTCTTGGTATAGGTGGACATGGTGACCATGGGGTCACCATAGGTTCAGAGTGTGGTCCCTTTTGTGGTGATGGTGCAGTGAGGTGGTAGAACTTTAAGAGGTAGAGCCTCGTTGGAAACCCTTCAGGCATTGAGAGTTGCCCTGAGAAGGGATTAATGAAGCTCTGACAGAACTTCTGAGGTCTCAAGGTAGTGAGTTGTTTTAACTAAGCCCAACCCCTGAATTGCTCTCAGACAAGATTGCTGCACATCTCGTCTGAAATGTGTTCTCTTCCTACCACACTGCTCCTGCTGTTTCTAATACTGCCTGCCCTGAAATCCTAACCAGAGCCAAACCAGTGTCAGTACCCTGCCCTTGAATCTCCACAACTATGAACTGAATAAATCTGTTTACTTTATAAAATTATACAGCCTCAGGTATTTTGTTAGAGTGACAAAAATGCATGAAGATATCTCTTGACTCTCAGATCTCCTCTGTCAAGGTAGATAAACAGTTGCTGAGTCTTCCTTGGGAAGAAGAGCCCTTGCCCTCCTGAGGGCCTGACATCCCATGCTTTTCTCCCCCTCCTGTTTGCTGGCTTCCCTCTCATGAATCCCTGGCCCTATGGTTCCTTGGTAGGCACTTTGTGAGAATGGTCTCATTCCACAGGGCAGCACCCTTAGGATGACTCAGGTCAGATGGCTTTGCACAGTGTCCACTTTGCCCACTGGAAGCATTCTGGATGGACAGGCCACTCCCAAGGCAGCCATTTCCCATTGCTCTGTCATTACTTGCTGCTCCGGCCAGCCACGTGTCTTTGTGCTTTTTCTCTGGTCTCAGTGCTCTGGGAGGTGGGAAAGCTTCCTGAAATACTCTCTTCACACTCTGCTCTGAGCCCATGATGCCCTTGGGGACCCAGGGCCCCCTCTTCACCTACCTGCAGCCCTATACCTTCCTCTCTAGGCTACTCTTAAATACACAGGTTGGGGGGTAAGAGGTGGACTGCAGCTCACAGGTCCAAACACTGTCTTGAAGGGGTAGTCTAAACACTTACACATTTTGGTCTAATTCACTGAGGATGGAGTAGGGTGGAGTGGGTTTTACTTATCATCCATTGTTCTCAGTTTTGGATTTCATTCAAAATTCTAAGATAACATGAAAAATTCCATTTGATGTTCTTTTACATACTATAGAACTATTTTATGTCTTTTTTTTTTTTGTCAAGATCTCTGCTGAGCTGCCAGGTATAGGAAGAGCTGATTGCAGCATCACGGAGCCCAAGTGAGAGGGTCAGAGCAGGTGTTATCCTGCAGGTATGTGAGAAGGAGGCTAAGCTCGGAGGAGCCAGCAATGCCCTCTGGTGCCCCATGGAATGGTGCACTGGTTGAGGGTGAGGGCAGGTGGATCAGCACATATGTAGGCGTGTCTTGCTGTTGAGGGTGCAATTTCATAAACTCTGGGGTAAGGGATAGAGTGCAGTGGGGAACTGGAATGGAAAAGTCCTGGGTGCTGAGCAGAGTGAGAACAGTTGCCACCAGGATTGTCTTTTCTCTCTGCCCACAGTGGGACTTAGAGGGACTTAGAGGGAGGCCCAAGGAAATCTAGGAGTAAAGGCAATGGGGCCAGGCACATAGACATGGGAGGAGCAGGACCGACTAGAGGGGCCTGTGGGTCAGACTTTACTGCTCCCTGCAGCATCCATGATGCACTGCCTATGCCCATAGATGGGGTGGAGAGGGGAGCTTTCCCTGTGGGACCTGCCAGCTGAGACCTCAGTAGTCGTCTATGGGTAGCCTGAGAAACCACATGCAGATTCTAACCAGGAGTGCGGCCCCTGGTTTTATGCATGTACTCATTGTCCTTCTCTTCGGGAATGAAATCCACATGAAGATAAAGACCTCCTCCTTTGTTCACCACTGATTTCCCTGGGACACAGCATTGTGGCTGGCACATGGCGGGCATTTGGTATGGATGTGTTGAACACATGGAGGAATGCCAGTCCAGCTGGATGCAGAGGAAAGACCAGGGGTGGCCTTCCAGGGGCTACTTGGCAGATGAAGCCTGATCACAACAGTTGACAGGGTTACATGTGTCTAACCACACAGAACCATTTATTGTAATTACACTATCAGTATGGGAAAGAAAGTTTATGATGATCAGGGGCAGAGGAGGCTGAGGGGGACATGGCTTGAGATGGTGGGCTTGTTATGGATGGGGTCTGGAGAGGTGGAACTTGGAAAACACCATTTGGCTCATAAACCTGACGTCAGACACGCCTACACTTCCTAGAGCCATCTGTGCCCATCTCTCCCACTTCCCCAGAGGAACATGCAGAGAGAGCATGCAGATATCTGTGGGAAGTGCTCGCAGCTCCCCACCAGCACCAAACAGAAAGGCAAGATGAGAGGGTGGCGTGCCTGAATCTCTTTTGGTCCTTTCTCTTTTCTGGCGTGGATGTTTCATTCCCTTAGGTTACAAACCATTGCTTGTATTTATTTTTTTCCTCCAAATTATTTTTACTCTCTCTCATCCTCTGTCACTGCTTCTTGCTTCTATTGGATTTTAAGCTTCTGTTTATTGAATAGGGATGAGAGTACACTGAGGTTTATGGAAACCCACAAAAGAAAAAGGAGATTTGCAAATGCATTGCGATTCGCTACTGAATTCTAGGAAGTTTTGATCCACACAAGTTGTGAGCTTTAATCCTCTCAAACCTGGCCAGGGGTGGGTATAGTGTTCATTGTTTCTTAAGCATTTAGCCATTGGAAGACAAACCGTGCAAAAGCACAGGATCACAGCATTAGAGAAGAGTTTTTACATTCCCATACTATGTTTTTTTAAAGTGTTTAAAAAATTTTAATTGACACATAATTGGATGTATTTATGAGGGAGTGTTAATGCTTGAATAGGAAATGTTTCCCACAGGTTTGTGTTAAAGACTTGATCCCCAGCTTTGGAGGTGGTGGAATCTTTAGGAGGTGGGGCCTCAAGGGAGGAAGTAGGTCCTGAGGTTGGGAGGCGGGCTTTGAAGGTTATACCTGGCCCCAGCCCCCTGCTCTGCTCTGCCACCTGTCCACCGTGAGATGAACAGTCTCCTCCTGCGCATGTGCCTGCTGCCATGATATTCTACCAAGAACATGGGGCTGAGCAGCCATGGAGTGGACCCTCTGAAACTGTGAGCCAAAAATAAATCTTTCTTCCTTTAAGTTGTTCTTTCAGGGATTTTGGCCACAGCTATGCAAAGGTAACTAAAACAGGGACAGTGTGAGGTTTCCATCTACTCTATGTTACAGGTACGTTTTTTCCTCATGGGTAGATGAGTCTGTAGTTTAGAGAATTCATACACACACACACACACACACACACACACACACACACACACACACACGTGTCCATCAGTTTGCTGTACTGTAGGGGCTGTGTGTTGGTGTAATGCTAAAAGCTATGCCACCAGTATTACAGATACTAGCAAGGTCACCCACAGTGGACAGGCTTCAGCCAAGCTTCCAGACGAAGACAGACTAGGGAAGAGGACATGGCAGCCCACTCCTGAAACAATTAGCCATTGAAAACTCTATAAATAGCAGAGAAACATTGTCAGATATAGTGCCGGAAAATAAGCCCTGCCCCAGGTTGGAAGGCATTCAAAAGATTCCTGCAGAAGAGTTATCTCCTCAAAGTAGAGTCCACTTTTATGATGGAAATGGAGTAAAACCCCAGGGACCTCTATTTGCTGATGTGGCATGACTCAAAATGAGGAGGAACAACTGGAAACATCCATTAATAATTGGAACGTGGAATGTATGTAGTATAAATCTAGGAAAATTATAAATCATCAGAAGGGAAATGGAGTGCATAAACATCAACATTCTAGGTATCAGTGAGCTAAAATGGACTGGCATGCACCATTTTGAATCAGATAATCATATGGTGTACTATGCTAGGAATGACAGATTAAAGAGAAATGGGATTACATTCGTCATCAAAAAAGATGTCTCAAGATCTGTCCTGAAGTGCAATGCTGTCAGTGATAGAATAATGTATACACCTTCAAGGAAGGCCAGTTAATATGACTATTATTCAAATCTATGCACCTACCACTAAGGCCATGAATAAAGAAGATTGTTACCAGCTTCTGCAATCTGAAGGATCAAAATATGCAGTCAGGATGTACTGATAATTACTGATGACTGGAATACAAAAGTTGGAAACAAAGAAGTCTCAATAGTCAGAAAAATATGGCCTTGGTGACAGAAACGATGCTGGAGATCACATGATAGACTTTGTTGTTGTTAGGTGCTGTTGAGTTGGGTCTGACTCATAATGACCCTATGTACAACAGAACAGAACAGTCCTCCTATATATGTACTTGGAATTGAAACCAGAGCCTCACATACTTTGCAAGTGCTCAACCACTGAGCTGCACCCTCATCCAAGTTTTCATTCTTTTATCTTGAGACAGGGTCTGACTAAGTTATGCAGGCTGCCTCTGGCCTCAAACTTGTGATCCTCCTGCCTCCACCTCCAGAGTTGCTGGAGATTATAGATGTGGACCACTGCATGGGGCAATAGGTGTATTCATTGAAGAAGGCAAGTCCCCCACTTACTCTTTCCCTACCCGACTTGGGTCACATGTTGGAGGAGTAAAGATGAATTCAGTAGATACTGGAGCATATTCATGCAGCTAAATAAGGCAGAATTTTGACTATCCTGTGGTAGGTAAGACAAGAAGTTGCCAGGGCCCAGGAACCTAATGTAGCAGAGACAAAGGAACTTAGGTGACTTTTTACGTTGCTGAGGCAAAGAGGGGAGGGACAAAGCTGATCAGGCATTCTGTGTAGCAGGGAGTGGAAAATATCTTTCTAGGGGGTTTGATATCTGATTTTTAGTTGAAAGCTGTTTTCTGTTTTACACTCTAAATCCCCTCAGCTGTCCCCCAAAATTCAGTAGAAATCTGCTAACCACAATTATCCTGTGTCAGCATCCTGGAGAATAAATGCAGAGGTAAGGGAAAAGAGAGAGGCAGCCTGTGGAGCCAGAGAGGCCACTGGGAACCAGCAATGCCTTGGATATTGGTGTGCCCTTACTCAGAGGCGGACATAGAGGAGAAAGAAGGACTTTGTTCAAAAGAGGAAGGCAGCTTTCGGAGGGGAGTGGTTAGAAACATGATTTAAAGCTCACTGCATCTCATTTTGTCCTTGAAAAACCAATACACTTGATGAAATTCATGTCATTGATTCTGAGCAACCACAGTCCTGGAAGAGGCTGCAGCACCATAGTGCTGCACTGTCATGGGTCATCGTAGGAGATCCATATCTGACTGTGGTCAGGATTCCTTGGGTCTCAGAATCCCAGTTACCAGCCATCCAGGTTCTCTCTGTTTTCCCAGCCCATGTGACTCGGCTTCCCCAGGGCCAAGTCACATTCTGATGCATGTGACAGATGCACCTGGAACTAGATACTCCTTGTCTGATACCCTTCTTTCACATTCTCAACCAGGAGCATCACTCATAATGGGAACAGGCCTATCAGATAGGACTGATTTTTCATTAATATGCTGCTTGCCTGTGGCTGTAGTTGGTGTTCTAAAAGAATCACATACCTATTTTCTATAGACTTCTTGTGTGTTAGGGCTGGAAGCAACAGCAGTGATGGATTATCTAATCCCACAGTCTCATTTTGCAGAAGACCCTGAGTTTCGACTTTGCCAAGGTCACACAGCTGGTAAAAAGTAGAGGATAGAATTTAGTTTGTGATAAATATCGCCTACAGTTTCCCACTATACACATTGTTGTTTAGAGGTATAAATACATCAAAGATCAACTAAATTCTTTTACTTTGCTTTTAAAATGTACATATACTGTTATATTAACACCATATGAACTCCTCTCAGGACAGATCTATAGGTCAAGGATGCTACCAAAAATCCTCCAATGCATAGGTCCGCACAACAAACAAGGATCCAGTCTCAAATCCCTCTAAGAATGGTCTAAGAATATGCTCCTTGGTTGTATCCTGCACTAAAGACATCTTTGGAGAACATTCAACCCCCTTTGTCTATATTCAAAAGAAATTATTTAAGATTTTGCTTCTAAGTGACTGTCATTCTCTATTTCTAATGAGCTAAGCCATTTCAGATCAGCATTTCTGTTGAAAATTAGAAAGGAAAACAAACAAACAAGAAAGAAACATGCCTATGAGAAGACACTGGGGAGGCTAACAAGGTAGGAAACATCTGTGGTCTCATCCCATGAGAGGAAGGAGGTGGGGAGCATTGTCTTTAAAGTAGCTCCCTTCTCTTTCCAAAGTAGCAACAGAGAGGCTGATGAGTGAGTGGTACTTAGTCTCAGGGGTTGGGGTTCTTGGTTAGGATCCCATAGAGCCACATTCTAGGACAATGGTTCTCAATGGGGGCATTTTTGCCCCTTCAAGAAAACTTTGTAATGTCTGGAAAAATTTTTGTTTGCCACACTGAGGGAGAATACTGGAATCTTCTGAGTAGGGGCTAGGGTTGCTGCTAACTTACTATAAGACACAAAGAAGCTCTGCTACAATTAGGAATTTCTGGTCTAAAATATCAACAATGCTGAGGATCAGAAGCCCTTGTAAGAAACTCTTACTGGGAGTCAAGAAGGACCAGAAATAAATCAGCCCTTCCAAAGACTGAAGTCCAGCTTTAAATCATCTAAATCTCTGAAAATTTATGATTAGATTTGCATCTTAGTTGCCTAACAGAAAGGAAAGGAAATTCTCCCTGGAGCAGCATAATATTATCAGAGTCTCAAACATACATTAGCAATCACACATAAAGAGGAAGGAGGGAAAGGAGTTGAAAGTCAGAAAATTCTAAGTTCCTTACATGACCTGTCTTAGACAAATACATCGGAGAAACAATTTGAGGGAAGAAGGGTCTATTTTGCTATCAGTTCCAGAGGTTTTAATACATCATGGCGAGAAGGGCATGCCATAACATTCCCTCATAAATACATCCAATTATTATGGGTCAATTAAAAATTTTTAAACACTTTAAAAAAACATACTATGGGAATGTGAAAACTCTTCTCTAATGCTGTGATCCTGTGCTTTTGCAAGGCTTGTCTTCAAATGGTTAAATGTTTAAGAAACAATGGTGGAGCAGAGTAGCTCACATCATGGCTACCAGGAAGCAGAGAGAGAGAGAGAGAGAGAGAGAGAGAGAGAGAGAGAGAGAGAGAGAGAGAGAATGCTTGTGCTAGCTGACTTCGTTCTTCTTTTCCCTTTCATCCCATCCAGGCTCCCAGCCTGTTGGATGGTGCTGTTGACATTCAGGGTGCATCTTCCCAGCTTAGTTAAACCTTTCTGGAATTGTTAAGTAGCTACATAAGTATTGCAGGTCATGAGGAGGGAAAAGGGAATTAAAAATGGCTCTTACATTCAGTTATGATGAATGAAGCTGTACATGAGGCAAACCTCCCAGGACTTGGGGAAGGACATTGTTCTAATGGAACCCACACCTTAATCTGAGATCAATAACTGCCTGAGTATACATAAAGACAGACAATTCTAAGACATCTGTCTACTGGCCCATTTTTTTGAAATATGCCAAATAAGTCCATTAATGTACTTTATAAAACAAATACTCTGTGCTCACATACCCTACACCACAAAGATTACTAAAGAAGGGGCCTTCCCAGGTGGAGCTTGAGTTCCTGCACACAGGGCTCAGGTCACACTAGGTGCCCAGGGCTGGTGTCACACTGGGCATGCCCTAAAGAAAACTAGAGGGAGGACATGCCAACTCTCTTCTCTTCTCTCCTCCTCCTCTTAGGTGGCCTGGTGCATGCCTCCTACTTCTCTCTGGAAGGCTGCATGTGAGCTGCCCCTTCTCTTGAGGCCACCATATTCCCTGTCTATCCAAGGTACTTTTCCTTCTAAAAAGCTTGCTTAATTTTTCTTCTATTCCTTCTAGCTTTTCCTTGTCATGGGGAATATTCTAATCTTATGTCAATTCACCCAAAAAACTGAGGTTCCTCCAAGTTCTTTTCCAGGTTTATCTAAATTGCTCCAGGTTCCTCATTTTCCCCAGTAATGTTCCTTAAAGGAAAACTACTTTTTACAATAAACCTTGCCTATATTCTCTCCTATATTTTCTATGCCCTATTTGAATTCTTCTCAACTGCTCAATGTAAGGACTAAAGTTGTTTCTGCAGCTCTCCAGCTCACTGGTAAAATCCCAGTAGCAGAATCACTCTCCCAGACACACCCAGATGTGAGCTTTATTAATTTCCTAGGGGCCTCTCAATCTAATCAAATTGACAATCAAGATTAACCATTCCAGGATCTATTGGTAAAATGTTAATTTACACTAGAATTTAATTAATTAAAGTTAAAGATGCATATTGTAGTCTTTAGAGTAACCACTGAAAGAATGATGATCTCATTCTACCTACCCTGGGGCCCAATCTCATCAAATATTGGAGGATAAGCAGGGTGAAGCCTGGATAGCACTTGGATGGGAGAAGGCCTAGGAATAGTGGGTGCTGTAGGCTTGGGAGAAGGACGTGGCAGCCCATTTCTGAAACAATCAGCTGTTGAAAACCCTATGAAAAGCAGAGAAGCACTTACCATGCTGTGCATAGCACAGTGTTGGATATTGTTTCACCCTGTTGCAAATAGGATGCTATGAGTTGGACTGGACTCTATGGCACCCACCACCACCACCACCACCACCACCACCAACAACAACATCAACAACAACAAGTCTACCAATCAGCTGATTTAAAGAAATAAGATACTAATTATATAGAAAAGAAATCAGAAATCTAAAATAAAAGTAAACAAGATGTTGAAATTAACCCCAACTGTAGTAGTAGTATGTTAAAGGAAATCTATTATTCCCATTAGAAGGCAAATATTATCAAATTAAGTGGAAGAAACAAAAACTCACTGAAAGACTCTCTAACTCTGAAAAACAAATTACCATAGGGTAATAATAATATTTATAATGACAAGCATTGTACCTAATGATTTCTATTTTATGTCTTTACACATTTGATCATTTAGTCCTTAAATAGGGCTTATTATTTTGGTCTTCTTGTAGATGAAGATGCATATTCTTGTTAACACCAATAAATCTACCTGTGGCATTAGTTAAGACTATCTTGTGTTTATGGCATTTCTCAGAGAGTCTCCATTGATGATATTTTATTCATGAGTAATTAAATCCTACTTCTCAGAAAATATTCCTTTATTATTTTATTGAGTTAACATAAAATGTCTTTCTGTGTGCCAAGGCACACACCTATAATCCCAGAGACTTGGGAGACGGAGGCATCTTCCAGGCCAGAGGCAGCCTGCACAGCTAGTGAAACCCTGACTCAGAAGTGAAAAATAAATAAAAAACAGGCACTGGGTGTGCAGCCCAGTGATGGACCACTTGCCCAGCATGTGTGAGGCCCTGTGTTCAAACTCAGTATTGAAGGGGAAATAAAGCTCCAAAGCAACCAAACAAAAAACATATGTTTCACTGTCCTTCTACTCATTTAGCCACATTTTCATCCAGGATTCCTTGGTTGCAAGCAACAGAAATGTACTCTTCCTAACATAAGTAAAAAGGAAACTTATTGAAAATGGACTGGAGAGTTCATAAGGTTGGCTAGAAGTTTGGAGAAGACGACTCAGGAAAGCCTTTCTAGAAGGCTGTGTGGTGGGGAGGCAGAGAGAAAGACATAATGATCTCATGTGGAAATCTCTTGAGGATGTATCAGCTGCAACCATTTACATGTATTTCTTTTTGTCACTTTTTCAAGGTTCAAATTCCAGCATGGTAGCCTCTGATTGGCCTAAGTCAGATACCTGCTCCATGTTTAGGGGAACACAGGACATTTCCATGACATTCCTTTCAGGTACATTCAATAGAAAAGTAGCACCCAAAAGATAGGAGGGCCACAGTTACAAAAGGAAAGGGAAATCATTGCTGTGCAGCCAAAAATAGCATATGTCTATGTCCATTATGTCCATTTTTTAAAAAATTCCAAGAAGTTCTCTTATGATTGCTGGTATTTCAGGAAGGAAATTTAATAAGGAAAGAATGTAGATATAGGCACAAAAAGACTGTAGTAAATTACAATAGAATATAAGTAATTGTTTTAGTATAGAAAGGGGGATTGCTTCCCTTTTTCTTTGGTTACTTTTTTTCCTACAGTGAGCATTTATTACTTTTTTGATAAAAATGAGCTTTATCTTTCAAGATGGGTAGCGTGAGAGAGGAGAATCTCTTATGATAGTCTGAAAACATAATCTCTACATTGATAACAGGAATATGTGTTCCTTTCGAGATACAACTGTCATGCATCTGTATTAAGCTGAACAGGAGTTGTTGTTGTTGTTAGGTGCTGTCGAGTCAGTGTCCGACTCATAGCGACCCTCTGTACAACAGGGGAAACACTATTGTCAGTGCTTCTCTGCTGTTCATAGGGTTTTCAATGACAGATTGATTTTTGGGAGGGGGTTGCCAGGTCCTTCTCCCAAGCCTACAGCTTCTGGTGTTCCCAGGCGGTCTTCCATCCAGGTACTAACCAGGCCCAACCCTGCTTAGCTTCTGAGATCTGATGGGATCAGATGCCACAGGGCTATGGCTGTAGGCGAACAGGAGTAAGAAAGACAAATACCCACCCCCTCAACATCCCAGTTTGTAAAGGACTTGTGCTTATGGATCCGGTGCAGAAGGAAACAATTTGCCTCTGCTTTTAGCCTGGGCAGTCTTTTTACCCTTTGAGGTTTGTTTCAGGAATAAGGTATTTCATTATTTCACCTACATAAAGAACCTGCGTATTACAAGATCCTGTTGAAGGTTGGCTTGCATGGATGTACCACTAATTTTCTGTGCAATGAATGAGACTTGGGTGAAAAGAATGGTGCAGTCAGGAGGTTCTTTTATCAAGATTGGAAAAGGGGAACAAAACAAAACGAAAACCAAGAGCCATCTTGCTCTGCAGGGATTACAGAACACAATTTTTCTTAATCAATGGGTCACCTCACCTCTGTGCTATGTTTGGGAGACTCATCATCTACTTTCAAGCCCAAGGCTGGGTCATCAGATCCGCTATCTTCTGACACCCCTTCTCTTAGCTGCTTGTTTCAGTTTCTATGATCAAATTTCTCTGCCCCCTTGGACCAGCTGAAAGAGAAGTTATGAGACCTCTCCATCATTTGCCCCTCTCCAAGGTGCTTCCTCCATTTTTGGTCTTTGTTTTCCTCTTCCTCCCAGCCTTTCTCTTCCTCTCTCTATAACTTTTCTATCTCTGGGGATTTCTGTCTGTGCCTCTGAGGATTTCTGTTTGTGCCTCTTTTTATTTAGTTCTCAAAATTCATTCTGGGATTCTGTTTCAGTCTATCCATCTATCCAACTGATGATGGTAGCAACCCGGAGGTTTAATTGGTCTCAGCTACTGGAAGCTTTGGTTTGGTTCTTCCCCATGTTGTTCTGGTTGTGAGCGGACAATTTGCTGTTCCCCATCAGGCTCCAGGAGAACTGCCTGGTCAGAGCTTGGATGGTGCTTTCTCTCTTTTTGCCAATGGGCCCAGTTTCCAAAACCCAGAGTAGGAAAAATGGGGTACTGAAAAAAATAAAGGAAAGCCTGTGCTATCTTGGCATTTCCTGTTGCAGTGGCAGATTTCTTATGCTCTGATGATTCCAGAGTAAGAACACAAATTGTTATGTGGATGGGGGTAAGGGTTCTAGTGAGTGGTACATACTTTTTCCCTTGAGTCTTTTGGCTTCTCTTTATACCCTTTCCTAGCTTTTCTTACTCTGGACTGAAATGGACCATTTGGCTTCCATGTTCCAACTTCCATCCAGAGTGCTCCTGCTGGCAGAGATTCTGTCTCCCTAGTACTTGGCAGGTGCTCAGCAAATATACAAATTAAATTTTATCCTCTTGAAGATTTATTTTCAAGCCCATCCACCTCTGAATATCCTGAGGTCCTATGTGGAATCAACCAATTCAAGCTGAGAAAAGCAGCAGCCAGGAGGAGCTGGCAAGTACAGAAGGCGGTTGGAGGGAAGAGCAGTTGGATAGAAGGAGGCCCTGGTAGTATGGACTGGAGTGAACACAGCTAAGATAGAACCAGAATCCTGTCTCGGAGCACCTGAGCTGTTCTTCATCTCTTTTCACTTCCATGGCTTATAAAAATGATAATAATGATGATAATCATGTTGTTGTTAGGTGCCATCAAGTCATGTCTGACTCATAGCGACCCTTATAGGGTTTTCAATGGCTGACTGTTTCAAGATTGCCTCAGGAGTGGATTGTCACATCCTTCTCCCATGATGATAATCATAGCTAAGGATTAATACTAATATGGCATTGCAGGAACTATTCCAAGTGGTGTATACTTACTAATTCATTTTGCCTTCACAACAATCCCCAAACACATGTCCTATTATTACCATCCCCATTTTATAGCTGAGGAAGTGGAGGATGAGGAAGTTGCCCAAGGCTTCCCCAGCTGGTCAAAAAGCCTGAGTGATAAAAAACAGAAAAACACACAACCCCCCCCCCCCCAACTTTATATAAAGTAGATTTAGCAGAATTTCTTGAGCAGAGAGTGATTCATATATCAGGCAACTCTCAGAACCCAAAGAGGTTCAGAGAGCTCTCCTCTGCCACGTGGGCAGTGAGTATTTATAGATAGGAAAAGGCTGAAGGAAGCAAAAACAAGGAACAAATTGTAGATTGGTTTCTCTGAAGTTACTTTCCCTGTAAAGGATAAAGCAGAGGGACTTCCTTATCATGCTGGCTAAAACTGGCTTGCTTGGGGGTTTGGCTATTATCTCTCTCCCTCCTGATTTCTTGGAAGGTCATATAAACAACTTAATTTCAGCTTGGTGATGTGAAACTTTAGCATGAGTCACTCTGTTTTGGTTTGCTTTTTCAAGACCCATTCTAAGAGCTCAATCCAAATCAATGGCCACTATAAATTTTATTTAATACAAGGCAGACTGGCCCCTGAGCCTGGTTCCTTCATCCCCATACTGTCTGGTGGTCTCACAATGTCCTTTCCTAGGGTCCTTCCCTAGGGGTCTGTCTCCTAAGGGTCAGCTAACTGCAGCCTCCTTGTGTTGACCACACACACTGACATTTGGGTCCCATCTCATGCTCCCCTGTGGTCATCTGGAACTGCCCAGGGGTGAGACTGAATGAGGCCTGGGGAGCTGGAGAAGAGAAGGAAGGAGTGGGAAGGACTCTTGTACAGCTGCCCCCACAAACCTGCCTCTCCTCCACCCCCCACTCTGGTGTGTCTTTCTCAGCAGCTGGCGCCTCCTTCTAACAGCCAAGGAAGCTATGACATTTCCCTGAGCTTCCTTCCCTGTTACACCAAGGCCACAAGGCCCACCCCTCTGCTCCTCACAGGGGCTGCCACTGCCCACATCTGAGTCCTCTCAGCACTGTCTCAGCCCACCTTTACAGTGTTCTGTTTGGTATGCTGGCTAGTTATGCTGATGTCTAACCTGGTGCCTCTCAGAACTGTTAAAACACAGATGTCCAGGGCTTCATTCAGATTTGGTCTGGGATGGGGCCCAGGAATGTGCACTTCTAAGAAGTCCTTAGGTCTGCAGTCATAGCCCTGTGGCATCCGATCCCGTCAGATCTTGGAAGCTAAGCGGGGTCGGGCCTCCTTAGTACTTGGATGGGAGACCGCCTGGGAATACCAGGTGCTGCAGGCTTGGGTGATGGACCTGGCAACCCACTCCCAAAAATCAATCCACTATTGAAAACCTTATGAACAGCAGAGAAGCACTGACAATAGTGTTTTGCCTGTTGTACGCAGGGTCGCTATGAGTCAGATACCGACTCGAGGGCACCTAACAACAACAACAACAAGAAGTCCTTGGGAGTCATTGATCCTCACATCATCTTGGGTATTGCTACTCTGGGACTGACTTGGCTAACCTGTTCTCTATACAGCTTTCCAAAACTCACCCACAACCAGGGGACTCCAGTGATTTGACCGTGGCCACGTCTCCCCATCCCCTTTAGGAGAAGGTCAAAACTACTTAGACTGGGAAACAATGTTCTCCAGCTCTGTCATGGCAGCAGCATTGAGCTTATCTAACCCACTTCCACAGCTAAGATGATGCTGATCCTCATCTTATTCATGCTGCTGGACACGCTATCCATGGCAGCTACTATTGTGGCGTGAGAGCTGAGGCACTAACCCTTCTCCAGGGGACGCAGGCTCTGAGCTCTGCCTTTTCAGTACGGCCCTGAGAGTCCCCTTTCATGACTTGGCTCCCACACAGTTTGCTGGTTGCTTGTCATTTTGGCCTGGGGTGGGCAGGTCCCCCATGCTTTTCCTGGCCCTTCATCCCTTGGATCTGGCTTCTTTACACATCGCCACAGTGACATCTGAGACCGATTAACTGTCAGCTTTGTGCTGGGAGGCTTCCTTCATGGGACTCCTGCTAATGATGCTATTGATCCGATGAGTAATCTTAGTTGGATAGAATCAACTTTTCTTAGGCCTGTGTTCCAGCTCTTTCTGGGAGGAAACTCCCTACTAATTGCCCAAGTGATTATCGTCAATGTCCTCTGTGTTCTTTTTTTTTTTCCAAACCAGTGGTAGCTGGGAATGTAGAACTGGGAGACAGGATGCCTGGTGCATTTGATTCAGAAAGTGCAATCGCAGTGTTGCTTCCTGATTTGCCCTTATCTTAAAATCAAGGTACTCTTTGGAATAGAAATAAAGTTCACAAAGAAACATGGATGTCCTCACTGATTAGATTTCCCTCCCCTTCAGCCCCCAGCTCTACCAAGCCATTGTACAAGTGTTTGGGTTTCCTCTGGGGCTCCTGTTCCTTCTTCTGTGTTATAGGAACTTTGGAGGATATGAACTCTAAAGACTTGTCCTTAAAAGTCCTGAATCCTGTCATTATGGGAATTTTGGCTGTTCCTAATTAACCTTGACCTTGTTCCCTCTGCAGAGAGCTTGTGCCTTAAGCAAAAAACACACAGGATGTATTACAGCTGGATAAGAGGAAAAAAAGTGGGTTCTTATGAAAATCAGTTCAGATTCAGTAGCTTTGTTGAGCCCCCTATCATTTCCTGTGCTAGATTCACCTACAGATACCCAACTTCTGCCTTTCATCAAGATGGCTATGAAAGTAAGTTTGAAAAAATGCAGTTAAATAAATAACTGGGCTCCATTGTTTCCCTTACCCTCCATAGCCAGTTGCTTTCTCTATTTTAATTGAATTTGCATGTTTGATTTAGTTTCTTGGAACTTTGCTTTTGTCTGATCTCCAACTTTAAAAATGTGTGCTTAGACTGAAAATATTTCACAAGAGGACCTCTTATTTAAAAATCTCAATAAAACTAAGAGAAAAGGACCAAAGGACACAGATTGTAGATCCACCAGAGAGGCTCAACTTAAGCTCACAAAGCCAGCTCTATGTTAGACTCGACTCCGTGTGATTAGAGTTCTCTGGGGAGAGACACAATGTCCTCTTTGGTGGTCCTTCATCCAGTTTCAGCCTTGGAGATTATTTTAAAAACAGCTTTATAGGGCATAATTGATACACAACAAAGAATATTATTTAATGCAGGCAATTTGGTGAGTCTGGACCTGGGGCTGTTCTTGATGACCACCGGGAAGCTCAAAGATAAAATCAAGTGTTAGCCTGTGTCCTTCTCCCAGGAATGTTGCAGTCAGCTGACCCTCTGTAGACAAGCCTGTCCCAGAGTAAACATTTGGGAATCATCAGAGAGAGTGGCGGTTAAGAGACCTTGGAGCCACTTGCCTGTACGCATGATTCTGTGGTTGCATTTGCCACACTACATGTGCCAATGCTAAATTGATTATCATTTTTTTGTCTGATGGGCCTCTGTCTCTCCATCAGATGATAAGGACCAGAGCTCTGTCTCATTTATCTGTCTCTAGCACCCAGCACAGGGATGAGATTTAGCACAGTTAATAGAGCACCATTCTGCAATCTCTGAGGTCCCTGATTCGATTCCCAGCATCGCAAAAATGGGAGAAGGATGTGGCAATCCATTCCCAAGGCAATCTCCAAACAATCAGCCATTGAAAACCCTATAAGGGTCACTATGAGTTGGACACAACTCAATGGCACCAAACAATAAGCACCCAGCACAGTACCTTGCACATAATAGGTGCTAAACAAGTGAGTGAGCAGTGACACAAGAGAGAAGTGACATGCATCCTACTCTGGCAGGCAGAGGAAACTTACCGTCACAGTGACATGGGACTCCCAGGAAAGGAGGGATTCAAGCAAGCTGTAGGACGAGTTCAGAGAAGGTGTGTTAGTGAGCTTCTGTGACTATGGCAAAATACATGACAGAACTAAATTTATGGGAGGAATGACTTATTGGAGGCTCACCACAGAAAATCTCAGGCTGTAGCGGGAGGCGGCAGAGCCTTGGCAGATGATCTCGCGTCATGTCGGATCAGGTGTCCAGAGTACTCCCAGAACTGGGGACCCACATAAAACCTCTAATGACCAGCCCCTAGTGACCTATTTCTGCAGTGCTAGGTGCCAACTCCCTAAGTTCCATGCCCTCCTGGGACAGCACTACCAGCTGGTGACCAAGCATCCAAACATGACTTTTGGGGGAAGTTTTAGATTTGAACCATAACAGAAGACTTATTGAGGGTGGCAGAATTTGAGCTGAAACTTGAATGGCATTTGCCTATCAATTGAGCCACAGAGACAAATAAATTAAGGATTTGCAAATAAAGTAGACCACTCTTACCTTCAAGGGGTATCTTCCAAGACCTCAGTGGGTACCTGAAACCATTAGTGATAATGAACATTATGCATGGTTGTTAGGTGCTGTCGAGTGGGTGTCCAACTCATAGCGACCCTATGTACAACAGGCAAAACAGTATTATTAGTGCTTCTTTGCTATTCATAGGGTTTTCCATGGCTGATTATTTTGGGGGAGTGGACTGCTAGGCCTTTCTCTCAAGCCTACAGCACCTGGTATTCCAAGGCGATCTCTCATCCAAATACTAACTACGCCCGACCCTGCTTAGCTTCCAAGATCTGACGGGATGAGATGCCACAGTTATATGCCTGTAGGCTAATGTACCTTATAGACACTATGTTTTTCCTGTATACATATACTGATGAGAAGATTTAACTTATAAATTAGCACAGTAAGAGATGAACTACAGTGACTAATAACAAAATAGAAAAATTATAATGATATGCTACAGTAAGGTTATATGGATGTGATCTCTCTCTCAAAATACATCATTGTACTTTTGCATTTAAAGAAAGCTCTTTATGGTGTATCATTGACATATCTGAGTTGCCAGCAACACTACTCTTCTGATTCCACACCATTATTAAGTAAACTGGAGATAATTTGGACACAAGCACCATGATATTCTATCAGTTGATATGAAAACTGAGATGGCTTCTAAGTGACTAATGAGTAGGTAGCACGTAAAATATAGATGATTCATGACTTCAGCAGATTTGATTATATTACTCAATTTAGAGCATGTGAATTGTTCATTTCTTGAATTTTCTATTTAATATGCTTGGACTGTGATTGACTTCAGATGACCCAAACAGTGGAAAGCAAAATCATGGTTAGGGGGAACTACTGTGCTGTCACAGGTACTCCAAAACTCATCTAAATTCAGTGGACATGATGTTGATTGTGCATTGCTTTGCATGGCTACTAAGTCCCATGGGAATACTGTTAGAAATGCTGCCTGCTACTAAGAGAACACATTCTGGAGATTCTTTGCTATGTCACACATCCCATAACTGAGAACTCAGCTCTCTACCTTTTGAGATGGAAGAAACCCACTCTAATAATTTGAGTAAAGTTTTACCTGCTATAACAAATAAATCCTAAAGTAACATGACTGTCAGCCTGCCATGCTGTGGGGGCTTGCCTGTTATTGTGGTGTGGAAAGCTATGCCATGGGTATCTCAGATACCAGTGAGGCCACCCATGGAGGACAGGTTTCAGCTGAGATTCCAGACTAAGACAGACTAGGGAGAAGGACCCAGCAGCCCACTGCCAAAACAATCAGCCATTGAAAATCCTATGGATAGAGGAGAAGCACTGTCAAATATAGTGCAGGTTGGAAGGCATTCAAGAAAAAATGGGGGAAGAGTTGCCTCCTCAAAGTAGATTTGACCTTAATGATGGGAATGGAGTAAAGCCCCTGGGACCTCCTTTTGGTGCTGTGGCATGACTTAAAATGAGAAGAAACACAGTGACCGAGACAATGGACTCAAACATAAAAAGATCATGTGCATGGCACAGTGTTCTGTAGTGTTGATTATGAGTTGTATCTGACTTGATGGTACCTAACAACCAGGAAGGTGATGTATCACAATCTCATGGAACATTCCTGACATGAGCTATTGACCTTATGTGCTGGCTCAGCTTCATGCAGCTTCATGGACTCAGGTTCTTTTCTTTCATCCTCTGTCATTCTTTAGGACTTGTCCTCACCTTCATGGTCTCTCTGGGAGCAGCTCCTATGAAGGGAACCAGAAGATCTCCAGAGCAAGTGGCGTGGCGATGACACACAGTAGTTGCACATGTCATTCCCAGCCCCACCCCATCGGTCTAAAGTTGATTATACACTTACTGTGCATAGCTAGCCATAGGAGCCTGGGAAATGCAGTCACACCCTGGCTGCTCTCCAGCTTCAGTTCCTAGAGGAGAAAGAAGAAATGGATTCTGGTGGATAAGCGTAGCATTTGCTGAAGAAAGGCTGCACACAAAACAGCCATTTACAAGCAGATCCAGGGAATTTTGGCAAACATTTGATCAGTCCTTTATTTCAGTCTTAAGCAATAACTATTCCAAATCATCCATAGTCCACAGAGTGGGTAGAAGTTCAGATGGCTTATCTATTCCAGTGTTAGGTGGGAAGAGTTAGAGCTGTTCTCTTGCAATACACCCACAGTCTCCCTTTTATCTCTTCTCTCAAATAGTTGCTGCTTTCTTCAAATTTCCATCTTCTTCCAGGGTCTTACCTTAAACCTAGGTTGTCAGTCATTGACTGTTCCTCCTGATCCCACTGCTGGAAAAGCGTGGAAGACAGAGTGAGGGGCTTTGGATCCCAATATTAGAGGAGGAGAAAGGGAAAAGTTTCTTCACAAGGTCCAGCTTCAGGGAAGAGAACCTAAAAAGCACTTAACCTATTGCACTTTGAGGATCAACTCCTGCTATGTATTATGCTCAAAGAGTTTGTGGGTCTTTCCTCTCTGTGAGTTACAAAGTACAGGCCTTTCTAACTGACTTCATCTCTGGAAGTAGTAGAGAAATATCCTGGACAATGAAGAAAAATACCCATCCTGAGGGATGAACAGAATTGAACAAATGAATGAGAGAAGAAATAAGAGAAATTCATGGCTACCTATGATCCTCCATTGTGCAGGGTTATGGTGGGATGGAAACCAGATGGGGTTCCTAATCTTGCTTGTAGGCTCATGGGGCTTACAGTCTGGCAGTGCAAAGAGCCCCTGAATGAGCCATTCTGAGTAGGCAGAATTTCACAGGGAGAATCAAGGGGATTTGAGACCTGCTAGTGGGTGAGCTAAGCTGGCATGTAGGGTAAGGAAAGGCTTATCTCTTAAAGGGAGGCTCAGGTAAACATTTAAAGAATAAGGAAGAGTTAAGTAGACGGGGACTGGGTGAGTGAATGAGAAAGGGGGATGGGCAGGGGAGAAGAACAGAGAAAAAGCAACAGAGAAAAGCATTACAAGAGCCCATAGGCAGGAAACAATGTGGCCCCTTAATAGAACCAAAAGAAGTTCAGTGTGGCCGGAGAGTAAGAAGGGGTGGGTGAAGGCAGGATGGTGCCCAAGATATGTAACTCTCCAAGGAGTTTGAACTTGATACTGAGGGCAAGGGGAAGTGATTGAAGAATTTTAAGTAGACAAGTGATATGAATAGATTTGCACTTTTAAAGGAATCCATCTGGAGTCAGAGTGAAGAATAAATTGGTATCGGGAATGGGAAGGGGTAAGAGAGGTTGGCAGTGAGTAATGGGTGTAGACTGAGCACAAGTAGGTTCTCAGACCTGTCAAGATGATCAGAAGCATCAGAGAGGGATAAAAGAAGGATTTCCTCAAAAAGTCTCATTTGGGGAGAGATGGTGCCTGCATTTGGCCATTAGACCCAATCTCTAATCTTCATTGTCTTTCTCCATAAGCAACTTGGAAGAACAAATCTTCTTGTGACCACAAGTGGCAAGGGGTTATTATGGATGAAGGAACTGAGGCTTTGAAGAGTTAAATGATTATCTCAGCATCAAATCATTGGAGGTGGCTGATCTGGCCTCAAAAAGCTCATGTGGGTCCCCATTACTGCAGTCTCTGGGCGAAGCCACAATGCATGGGCTGTACCCAAGTTCACTGTGCATAACCTTCTCTTGCATTCTGAAGGTCACCTCCTGCTATGTATTAAGCTCAAAGGGATCGAGATTTTTTTCTCCCTAGTTATAAAGCACAGACCTCTCTTACAGATGTAGATTCTAGAAATAGCAGAGGAAAAGTATGATGGAGAGAACAGAGAAATGTTCATCCCATCCCAATTAGATCTGTGGCATTTCTGGGGTTTGGAGAGGGTATAGGACCCCTAAAGAAAATTAAGAGTTGAGGGAATATAGCAAGAGAGACAAAAGGGGGAGAAATATGAGTTCAAAGAACCATGGACATCTCCCATCTCCACTACCCACATGATCCAACCATGTGGCAGAAGATAAAAAGCAGAACTTCGCATCTGGACAGTCCTGGATATGAATCTACCCTCTAATTATTAATGCCTCTATGTTTTTAGGGATTTAGATAAACTTTGTGAGCTTCAATTTCCTTATGGGTAAAATGGAGATAGTTCTTACGTTAAGGGTTTTGGATTGGGTTAACAAATATTATGAAAAGAACCAATTGGGGCATGGTGGGTTGTCAAAGCATGGGATTCTTTCACTTTCATAGTGACTGTTTAATTTAGCATCTAAAGTGGACATGAGCGAGTGAAAGGAGATGCTGTAATAATTACTTTGGGATATTGGTGAAAATTGACACTAGGTCAGGTGACGTAGGAATATGGCAACCAGCTCAAAATTCACTCTCTCATCAGAAGCCACTAAAATCACAGTTACACTAGCTTGGCTTGAGCTTAGACTCCTGCTCTGGGGTTCTCAGAATGTTCCATTCCTTCAGACAACTCATTAGTTCATTAGTTCATTTGTTCATTCGTTCATTCAGCAAAAGTGCCAAGTCCTGCGCTAAGTGCAAGGAAAGTTGTAGCTAATGAAACCCTTGTGCACATACGTCTCTTGGTGGAATGCAGAGTTTGATAGAGGAGGCAAGTAATGAGACCCCAGTGTGGTCATTGCCTTCTCAGAGGTGACAGCAAGGTGTCTGGAAGCTGGGGCTGGGAAATCTCTTATGTTTAATGCACTTCCTTCATTTCACAAGCAAGGGTACAGAGGATCAGAAAGATAAACTAGTTTGATTACAGCCACCCAACTAAGTAGAATCTACATGGGAAACTAAGACCTGCAAGGTTTGTCTTGATGCACGAGGTCCACAATATTGGCGATCCAACTGCCCTGGCCAGCTGGAGTTGCCCACGGGCCTCTGCCCTGACAACTGTCCTGTCTTATCCTCCGTTGGGCTGAGCTCTGTATCAGGTCTTCCTGGCTTCCCCTTCTTCTCTACTTTTCTCTCTTCTCTATGCATTTGGTTAGATACCAAGGGGACACAGAAGGGAGTCAGAGAAATTCTAGCCCTTAAAGGAGATGGCAAATAAACAACCAATGAAATCAATAACTAATTTAAAAAAAGGACAGAAGAAATTATTTACCAGAGGTAAAGGTAATGTGCACCGGTAGTGTAAGATGATGGATTCTGCTGTGGGGATTGGAGAAGACTTCTTTTGGAAGGTTGCATTGAAGCTGAGCCTTGACACTTTTTAGAAACTTTTTTATAGGTTGAGAAATCAAAAAGTCAGGACAAGACCAACGTGAGCAAAAGCACAGAAAATGAAAATGTATTTCATATTTATGTGACTATGGGGGATGGAGGACAGTTAAGCAGATTTGAGAAACAAAGAGGCGAGTAGGTTACAGTGGAATATAAGTGCCTTTGAGGGGGATATTTTCTTTAATGCCAATAACAAATCAATACTACTACTACTACTACTACTACTACTAGTACTACTACTGATAATATAATTATACCATAGTGCCTGCTATAAGCCAGGTGTTCTGGCAACTGTATTTTTTTCCCTCCCTTTATTGGTAAATATTGGTGGGGTACAGAGTAATACGGCACTGACTTTTTCCATTATGCAACTATTACTTTTGGTCACACTTTTATTAACTTATGAGGATTATGGAAACTTTTGACTAATATGTAGTAAAACTCATGCATATTTGGGTTAAGTTCCATTATTTTTCCCATGTACTCATGAAATTGCATTGTTTACATTGGGATTATCCTCTGCCATCTTATCCCTCTACATTATTTCTCCTCCCCCTCCACCTTCTGCAATTTTCACTTCCTGTTGCTAGTTCCCTTCCTCCTTCTTTCTACTCTTTATATTATCCTTTCTTTGCTAAGTTTAACTGTGAATTTTTATATATCAATTTATGTATAGAATTTTTCTTCCTTTGGGTAAGGTTCAGCTCCCACAAATCAGTGAGAACATATGATTTCTCTTTCTGACCTTGTGTTCATTCACTTAAGATTATATTCTCTAGTTCCATCCATTTTGCTGCAAATGACATTATTTCATTTTTTTTATTGCTGAGTAGTACTCTACTGTGTGTATGTACCATAATTTTTTTTTATCTATTCTTCTGTTGATGGGCATCTTGGTTGATTCCATATCCTTGCTATCGTGAAGAGCGCTGCACTGAATATAGAGATGTAGGTGTCTCTGTGATATGATGACTTGTCTCCCTTTGGGTATATTCCCAGGAGTGGTATAGCTGGGTCTTATGGCAGTTCTATTTTTAGTTTTCTTGGGTGTCTCCATAATGATTTACAAAGTGGTTGAGCCAATTTACAGTCCCACTAACAGCGTAAGAGGGTTCCTTTTTCTCCACAATCCTCACCAGCATTTCTGACAACCGTATCACCCTGACAAATATTTGTGTTGGATATTATAGGCCCATTTTACAGATGAGGAAAACTAGGCTCACATAGGTTAACTATTCACCTAAGTGCATAAGGTTGTATGAGACAAGCTTATGAGCTATTTGTATCCTGTTCCCTTTTCTGAGAGGACTCAGAAAAGTGTAAAGTGAGAGGAGAGGCTGTACTTTGTCACAATTTTGCTGTTGCTGCTTTCCAACCAGGTGATCTTGGATGTCATCTCACCTCTCTAAGCTCTAATTTCTCCACCTCTTACACAGGCATGAGCATGGTGTATATTCCAAGGGTGTTTTAAAAGTAATTAACAACTGGTTCACATGACCTTGACCAGTCAGGATGAAGGAAATCTATAAACAATCAGGATGGCCATGCTGAATGCCATCTCTACTCACTTCAGGCTGCTCTGAAAACTTAGTGAGTTTGTGTTTATAAAAGTCATGGAAAACAAGCCTGGTGTGTCGGCACATGCTTGCAATCCCAGCAACTCGAGAGGCAGAGGCAGGAGGATTAGAGGTTCGAGGCCAGGGGCAGCCTGTGCAATTTAGCAAGACCCTGTCTCAAAATAAAAGTGAAAAATGGGCTGGAGGCACAACTCACTTGTATAGCAATTGTAAAAAGTATGTGTGAGGCCCGGGGTTCAACCTATGGGTACTGCAAACAAAAAATTACTGAAAACACTGTTTAGCATATAGTTAGCATCTAGTAAGTACTGGTGCTATTGGAGAGTTTAGGGTAGAACAGGGGTAATGTTTGGAAAGGCGAGGTCAGATAAGAGAGACAATGTGAGGTAGATTCTAAAGGGATTGCACTTGGGTATAGTTCATAAAGGAACAAGAAGTTGAGATTTAGAGTCCCATAGGTCCAGGTTTGAGTGTCTGCTTCCTGACTAATTTGAGAGGTGACGGTAGGCATATTATACAACCTCTTAGATCAAACAGTCCTCATATGTCAGTAATGCCATTCATTAAATTGACTACAACTCTCCTTGTAGAGTGATTGCAAAAAACATGTAATAACGCCTAGGAAGGACCACAGACCACATTTCATGGGTTCAGACATATTGGTGGAAGGCAACTTTTCTGAAGTACCTTATTACTTATTTGTGAGAGGGTCTGTTTTGATTAGGATCTTCATTTTCTCCTCTCTACTAATCGGTGGGAAATTATTTCCCAGGTGGAGCTTTGAAAATATCTTGATCTGTCCTAATAAAGTAGATCGCTGTGATATTAACCATCTTTCTTTCTTTCCTTAGTTTATTGTGCCCAGGATATGGGGTGTTGAGTTGGCATTTTCTATGTTATTACAAATTGACAGTGGTGATGGGCATAGACTCAGGCAATGCTGTCTACTGATCTGTTGATCACTTAAAATTGGGCTGAGAAGTAACAAGAACAAAGGTTAGTCTGGTGGAATGAAGTTCAGGCTTCTTTTTTCTAGTGTTGCTGGTTGCTTCTCAAGGTGTGGGTGGGGTGGATGCATGCTGATCTCCCAGAATGGTTAAAAGGAGAGGCGACAGATTCTAGAGGGGGAGGTGAAGGGATGCAGGCAGCTGATCTTGGCTGAGTGGGGCCTTTGAAGTGAGAGAGATTGCAGTTTAAATCTGGGCACCGGAATGCGTGTGACCTTCATGTATCTGAGTAATGAAGCAGAAACATAACATGATGTGGGTGGTAGAGGGGAGGAGGAATGGAGCTGTGTGGGATAAATGTGCTGCCTCAGTGTACCAAAGTCATGTCTCCTTCTCAACATCATGTTTCTACATCCCAGAGAAAAGAGTCCTTTGGGGCTTCCAAGAAGATGTTCGAACTGGCTTGATCAGCTGGAAATTGAAACCAAGCCTCTCAGTATCTATGTTATTTACCTGGTTGCTGTGAAAAAATCCCTGAATAAATTTATTTATTTATTTATTTATTTATTTATTTATTTATTTATTTGGCCGTACTGGGGGTTGAACTCAGGGCCTCGTGCCTGCATGCTCTGTAAGTGCTGGACCACTGAGCTGCACCCTCAGCCCATTTTTTTACTTTCTGAGACAGGGTCTTGCTAAATTAAGCAGACTGCCTCTCGTCTGGAACTTGCGATCCTCCCACCTCCGCCTCCCGAGCTGCTGGGGTTACAGGTGTATGCCACCACACCCAGCTCAAAAAATTCCTGAATAAATAATTTAAGAAAGATTTATTTTAGCTCAAGGGCCCATGGGGAGGCAGAACATCATGGCAGTAGGAACATGTGGTGGAGAAGGCTATTTGCCTCATGGTAGACAGTAAGGAGGTGGGGTGAGGACGGACAGGGGGAGGCCCCCACTGACCTATTTTCTCCCATGAGGCCCTACCTCCTAAGGTTTCCAGAGCCTCCCAAAAAGCTGCCATGAGCTGGGGACCAGGTGCTCAACACAGGAGCCCATGGGAGACATTTCATATCCGAGCCCTAACAGTGGCTAAGTCCAAGTTCTAGGTTTCATTTTCTGCAACATTTTCTACTTTGTTATTTCGGTACATTTATTGTCAGCTCTCTTAGTAGGAATGCTATGAGGGGCTAAATGTTTGTGTCTCCCCTCCCCAAATTCACGTGTTGAAGCCTAAATTCTCATTGTTATGGTATTTGGAGGTGAGGCCTTTTGGAGGTGAATTAGACTCCACCCATACGAGTGGGATTTGGGTCCTCATGAAAGGCACTCCAGAAAGCAACCTCCTTCCTTCCTCTGTGTTATGCCAGTGAGAAAGTGGCCATCGAAGCAGGTCCTCACCAATCACCAAACCTGCCAATGCCTTGGTCTCAGACTTCCCAGCCTCCAGAGTTGAGAGGATACACTTTTGTTATTTAAGCCACTGGCCTGTAGTAACTTGTTACAGTAGCCTGAATGGATCATGGCAGATGCCTTCAACTTTGCATATCGAGGAAACACTTTTGTTATTTAAGCCACTGGCCTGTAGTAACTTGTTACAGTAGCCTGAATGGATCATGGCAGATGCCTTCAACTTTGCAACCAGGCCTCCAAAACCAGTTCAAATTCTGCTTTCCTCAAAACACCTCATCTTTTGTCTCTTTGAGGACTTGTATATTTTTAGTTTTTGTCGGAATACATGAATTAGTTCCCCTTACTAAGCTAAAATCTCCTGGCTCAGTTTTGTGTTTTCTACAACACTTCGGATGGTGTACTGTTGATGATATGGGTCTTATGCTTGTTTGATGAATCACTAAATGTTTGCAGGAAGAAAGGAATCTGTTGAAAGGACTCAGGAACGAAAGAACAAGACAGTAGTTAGCAAGACAGCGGAAATCTGGAAAAGTAGGTTCAGGATTCTGCCTATCAAGACATTTGCCCACTAGGACTTCTTAAATTTTTCACTCTTGTGATGTTTTAAAGGAGACAATCAGTTGTATGCAGGTAGTATTATTTGTTTTAATATTTATTTTTGTCACTGCTAAGGCAAGGCATGTCTCCATTATACTTATTTCCTGATAATGAGCCCCTTGGCTCGGGTTTATTTAGCTCAGTTGGTAGAGCGCTGCTCTGTGCTCTCTGAGATCCTGTGTTCAATCCTCAGCACCACAATAATGTAAGAAGGACATGGTAATCCACTCCTAAAACAATCCCCAAATAATCAGCCATCAAAAACCCTATCAATATCAGAGAAGCACTGACATAGTGCATAGCACAGTGTTGGGGACTGTTTTGTTCTGTTCACTATGAGTCGGCCTTGACTCGATGGCACTTAACAACCAGGCCCTGCCCTACTTTATTATTAGTTTGTTATTGTGATGATCAGAAACTCTCTCCACTTTGATCTGAAATAAAGGAGACAGGAATAGCCTATAAAATATTTTACATGACTTTCTTAAGCTTTTTTTTTCTTTGATTTGTTTCTACATGAAGTTATTTATTTATTTTTAACAATGGAGTGTGATAAAGGTAGATTCTGGACTAGACTGAATTCTTTTGGTGCTTCTCAGCTAACATCATGTGGTAAGAAGGCCCTATATGTATCATTTAACAAAACTTATTCAATTGTTGGTCAGCCAAAGATTCTACCTATCTTGCCTAGCCTGAGTCTGCCCCACATGATAACAATATAAGGACTAAAGTTGTTCTCCAAACAGAGTAATATACATTTATTGATTTCAGCCTCTGTGGTCCCTGAATCCTTCCAAAAATGTAATCTCTCTGGGAATAGGAACTCACACTTTGTTAGTCCGTCCTTCATATCTTTGGGTTCAGCATCCTTGGGTCCAATCAACCAGTGATTGAAAAATTTGGAGAAAAAATTACATCTGTACTGAACATGTGCAGACTTTCTTCTTTGCCATTACTCTATAAACAACATAGTATAACAACTATTTACATAGTATTTACATTGTATTAGGTATTATAAGTAACTTAGAGATGACAAAATATACGGGAAGAACGTACCAAGGTTTTATGCAAATACTAAGCCATTTTAGCTTGCAGCCATAGCCCTGTGGCATCTGATCCTGTCAGATCTCAGAGGCTAAGCAGGGTCTGGTCTGGTTAGTACTTGGATGGGAGACTGCCTGGGAACACCAGGTGCTATAGGCTTGGGAGAAGGACCGGGAAACCCACTCCCCAAAAAATCAATCCTCCATTGAAAACCCTATGAATAGCAGAGAAGCACTGACAATAGTGTTTTGCTTATTGTACTTAGGGTCTCTATGAGTAGGATACCAACTCAACAGTACCTAACAACAGCAACAACAAGCCATTTTATATAATGGATTTAGGCATCCTCAGATTTTGGTGTCTGAAGGGGGTCCTGGAACCAGTTTCCTGGATGCCAGGGGATGGCTGTATCTGGACACTTTTTCTTCTCAGTCATGCCAAGATTATTTTTAGGTCCACTCATTAGGTATTATTTCAAAAGCTCAGATTGCACCTTGTTATAATGTGAGCAATATGATTGGAATACCTAGTGAAGCAGGGGCTAGAATTAGAAACAAAAGAAAGCAGATTCAGAGTGGAACTAAATCTACATAAGACATATATAGAACCTGAGAGTGAAATCAAAATAGAGGGTATGTTCTGTGCTGTGTAGATTGAGAGTAAGATATTACAGATGCCTTCCTGGGGGGCAGACATCAGTTCACCAGGTTTAATGACAGCATTCTGGTGTTGTAGGCATTCTCCTGTTTATGTGCACATACATTCCTAAAAACATGCATGTACTCATTTCAGATGTGTGAAAGATATAATAAATATTTATGGGATGGTGAAGGCTCCATTCCAGAACTTAAAACACTATCAAATCCCTATAATTACATCTTTACTTGTAGTCACAATATTCAACCATGTATTGTTAATAATATCTTACACATGTTTATCTTCCAGTTCTTTTCCTTCACAATTAATCACATGTCTGATTGACCCATGCTAAGTTTAATAGACTTTGAAATGAAATGAAGCTTTCCTGCTTTGGATGTGCTTAAAGATTTCTACCTTAATTTTGATTGCAATATTTATACACAGCTTCCTACAATTTAGTGCTTCTATTTTTCTAATTTCTCCTCATTTTTATAAAAGATAAATACAAATATAAGTAAACTGTGGTTTTTGAAAACAAATTGGACAGTGGAACTCTTCTCAAATATAATCTTCCCCGGATCCAGTTTACAAAACATATACTGTCTTGATTAAAGTGGAGAGAGGAACTGAAGAGCCTCTGGGGTACTTCTGGGGCCCTCCAAACCCTACCTAAAGATCTTTGCAATATTTATATTCATATTTATTCATTAAACATTGTTCTACAGGACAAGGCAGGGCCATTGTTAGAAAGGAACTTGGAGGATACTACCCTTAAGTAGCTAAAAATGTTTATTTGTCAACTCATAGAGGAAAATCTTTCCTGGATATAGCAAAAGCAGTTTATGGTGTCAGCATGTCCTGTATGACAACGCAGCTTGCCTGCAAGTAGAACTTTTAGAAGTGGGTAACTGTCTGCATTTCACTGGTAATGAGCAAGTCAAACTCAGAAACTGTAATGGCAAAAATAACTTTATCGGAAGTCTTAGGAATTGCAGTTCAGGAGACACAGGTTCACATGGCTTTGACTCAATGTTCCAAAAGAAACAGGAAAAATGGGAGCTTATAGGAGAAAACAGTGTTGATTATTGACCAAGTGGTAAAAGTCCCTTTGCAGACACAGAACAGAGGCCTTGCGACTGATAGAAGATAAAGAAAAGAATATACACACTTAATAAAAATATCCTCAGCAAAAAACTACATAAACAGAAACCGACATATATTGGCTTAGATCAAGTTGTGCGACCAAACAGGTATAGTTGTTGTTGTTGTTAGATGCCGTCAAGTCGTGTCCGACTCATAGCGACCCTCATAGGGTTTTCAATGGCAGATTGTTTCGGGATTGCCTTGGGAGTGGGTTGCCACGTCCTTCTCCCATTTTTGCGGTGCTGGGAATTGAACTCGGGACCTCAGAGACTGCAGAGCGGTGCTCTACCAACTGAGCTAAATCCCAGCCCCTACAGGTAAAGAGTAACTGTGAATTTCAGAACATGTTAAAATTTTAGATTAAGGGTAAAAATTATAGGAGTATATTGTTGTTAGGTGCCATTGAGTCAGGTCTGACTCGTAGAGACCCTATGTACAGCAGAAGGAAACACTCCCCTATTCTGTGCCAGACACATAATCTTATTTATCTTTAAGCCCATTGTTGCAGAGACTGTGTCAATCCATCTAGTGGAGGGTTTTCCTTTACTTCATTGACTTTCCACTCTCCCAAACATTATACCCTTCTCCAGGGATTGATCTCTCCTGAGAATATGTCCAAAATAATCAGACACAGTCTAGCCATCCTTGCTTCCAAGGAGCACTCTGGTTGCACTTCTAGGACAGATCTGTTGGTTATTTTGGCAGTCCATGGTGTATTCAATATTCGTCTCCAGCACCATAGTTCAAAACAATGCTAGGAATAACACCTCCTAAGTTCCCTTAGTCTCCACAAACAGTGCCATCAGCTGGTGACTGAATATTTTAACAATTGAGCTTTGGGGGACATTTAGATCCAAACCATAACAGGAAGTGTTAGGAAAGGGGGACTTTCAGAAATAATTAGGTCCTAAAGACAGAGACCTCATGAATGGGATTAGTGTCCTTGGAAGTAGAGACACAAAAGAGCCTGTCTCCATCTCTGTTCTCCATCATCTGAGGATATAAGGAGAAAATGGCCACCTGAAAAGTTGGGAGAGGGCCCTCGCCAGAACCCGAGCATGTTGGTACCCTGACCTCAGACTTCCTGCCTCAGGAATTGTGAGAAATACATGTGTGTTGTTTAAACCACCCAATCTGTGGAATTCTGTTATAGTGAGACAAGGGACTTGCCTTAGTCATTTTTGACTCACTGTAGTATGATTTGCATATTAGGCCACTTGCATATGGAAGAAAGGAAACTTTAAAAAAAGGAAGGCAAGGAGGAAGGAAGAGCATAAAGAACCTCGGGTGAGATGGACAGACTTTAAGGTGGTTCCCAATGTGGGGGGGGGGGAAGGGAAGGGATACAATAAGTAGAAAATTAGACCAAGCTCTCTCCCATTCACATTTTCTCAAACTTTGTGTCTAGTGCACGAGACAGAGGAGGTTAACTTTGTATCAGGGATGAAACTGGAGTTTTAAAATAAAGAGGACTTTTAATATTTGAAGTTATATATTCCCCATAAGTGTCATCAAGGGGGGGGGAGAATTCAGTGAAGTATTTTTGAAAGCAGTGAATGGAAAAGAGAATGATGGTTTCATATATATGACCCAGTGAGTTAAGACTCCAGATGCATTTAGGGTCCTGCCTTCAATGAGCTCACCTAGGAGCAGGAGAAATATAATAAGGTCAGAAATAACTTAACACATGTTAGAAGGGATGAGAATAAATGTACCATACAAAGTACTTGGGGATTCAGAGGAGAGATGAACTTCTTTGATTGGGGGACACAGGAAGGCTTCACATGTTGTCTATAAATTTTCTTTAACGTCATCTCAACAATTATGATATGTGTTTGAAAGCAAAAAGTTCTCCATGGCTAACATCCCAGAATCATAAAAGATGTTGAACTATCCTTGTTTCATTTATTTTATGTATTGATGGATTTTTTACAAGATTGGACTCTGTACAATTGGCTGAGTACCAAACTAAAAACTCCTGAGTTATGCATTGGCTTTTCTTCCATGGTTAAGAAATGGCCATTTAAAGCAATAGCTTTAACTGCCTCTTCTCCCTCCCTTTCATCTCAAATGTAACCTTACTAAAGAAGGAAAAAGCAGAAATGCTCTTGGTGTGATGGTAATATAAAATAGTAATGAACTTGATCCTTTTCTGATAGCCGTATTTTAATACAGCATCCTGGAAAATAAGGAAATATGAGTTAAATTTTTGTATAAAATGGTAGTTGACAAGAATAGTAGAGTTGATTTAATGCAACCTAACTAAGTGGTTAGCAGTGAAAATTGAGAGGAGGGGATAGATTTTTTGAGATCTTCAGAACTTGACTGTTGGAAATGGTGTTGAGTGAGGATGAAGAGTGGAGAAGATACGTGAGGTCTGCCTTGGGGAGCTGGTTGGGTAATAGTATTCATCAAAGAATTAGAAAACACTAGAGAAGAAGAAAATTTGGGAGAAAAGTATGGTATTCTGTTTTGCGCTCCCCATAAAGTTTTGCTGAAATCATTAGAGACACACTCCCCTCCTCACCAGTGATTAGGTTATGTATGCCAGATCCTAGCCAATGAGATCAGAGGGTGGCTAGGTTGAGGATCTCTAGTAAGTATTCTTCTTGCAAATAGAAAACATTGTATAAGAGGAAATGTCTCTCTTCTTCTCTGATTACCATGGTGTCCTCATGTGAAGCTGGGAGCAATTGCAATCACCCTGGCATCTTAAAGGAAATACTGCTGCTGAGGTGCTGAGGATAACAGCGTAGACAGTTGGAAAAGACCTAGGTCTCTGATGTAATCCTGGTGACGCTGAATAATCCAACCTTAGAACTACTCTGCCTCTGTACTATATGTTTTATGTATTACTGGAGCCTTGTTTTAGCTGTTTATTTATTTTTGGGTCATCTTTGTTACATGTTGCTGAAAACATTCTAACTGATACATGTTAGTCAGGGAAGGACTGGTTGAGATGACTTTCAAGGCAATACATAACTGTCATGAAGAAGCCAAGGTATGTAAAGAGCTACAGGGGAAGAGAGCCTTCCAAAAAACAAGGACAGTAAACTATAGAGGCTCTGAAGTGGCAGCAAGCATGGCATGTTTGAGGAAAAGAGGAGTCTAGTTTGGGGGGGGCAAGTGATGGGAACCCAAATGGAGGTGAGACCAGAGATGTAGGACAATGTAAAGCCAAGTAAAGTATTTGAATCTGAATCTAAATACAGTAGAAGTCATCAGAGGAGGCAGGTCCATTTCTTCCATTTCCCAATCCCTTACACTCAGCACATAATTGAATGAAATTTTAGCTCAGAGGTTTTGATTGTGATCAAAATAATTCAAGTATTAAAAAGATCACTTGCAAGTGAATAATTTTCTGCGATGCTTCCACATAAAGAGATACAAGACCTCCTCCTTAGCAACAAGCAAAGGAGTTTTTCACAGTGCTTTTATCAGATGCAACTTCAGAAACTGAGTTTACAGGTAAAGAAAGTCAGGAACGTGTGTGAAACTGCCAAAGTGATGACTCTTAATTAGCTGCATCAAATAATTGTTGGCATCCCTAATTTTCACCTTTTTGTAACAATTCAATTCATTCCAAGGTTTTACCAGAGTAGACAGGCATGAAATGAATTCTCCATGGTAGGTTACCAATGGCAGGGAAATCGTGAGCTTTGAAATGGCTGGAAGAAATCACATGCACTCTGGTTCTTGCTTCTCCCTATACTCCGTGCATTTTGTCAACATTAATTCTATGAAATATGTAAGTTGCATTATTTTGGAGAAATGAGCAGTTCTATTTTCTCTAAGCCCTGTCTGGATTCCATCTTTCTCCTAATCCCCTCTCTCAAGAGGAGGATATTCTCCAGTGGGCATGTGGTGTGGTGGATGAGAAACAAGAATTGGGATACTTAGGTGCTCATCGTGTCTGCATGTGTGAAAAGATTGTGTAGGGGGTTTTAGCTGACTATAAATTCTTGGTGAGTAAGTTGTGGGCGGAGTCACCATAATTAAACATGAACTTTTCCCCTGTCGTACTCTAGTGTGAGCCACATGCTGGCCACATGTTACTGTTCCCGCTCTACTGAAAAAGCCACACCGTTTCCTCCCCTCAAGTCTTCTTTAAAAATCTTTATTTAGGTATAACTTACATCTAAATAATTTCATCTATGTAATGTATGCATTTTGGTGAGTTTAGACATAGGCATACACCTATGATGCTATCAACAACGCAACGTACTAAGTATATCCATCAGCTCCCAATATTTCCTTGTGACCTGTGTATATTTTTGTTATGTTTGTTTGTGGTGATAGTACTTAGCATGAGCTCCATTGTTTTAACACGTTTTAACAAGTACAAAATATCATAATGTTGATTAAAGGCACTGCTGTGATTTGAATCTGGTCTGCTTCTGAAACTCATGTTGAAATTTAATCCCTGTTGTGAGGTTTTAAGAGAGTGGAAAACTTCACTGACTATGGTGTTGAAAGGGGAAGAGCCTTTGGTAGCCAACTGGGATGAGATAAACTCATCAGGACGGAACCTTCATGACTGAATCGTGGTGGCTTTATAAGAAGAGGGAGAGAGACCTGGACACACAGGCATTCCCTGACTCTTGCCATGTGATGTCATGTTCTGTTTCTGGACTCTGTTAGCAAGGTTATTACCACATGCATTTTACCCAACCTTGGAACAGAACCATGAGCCAAAATAAAAATATTTCTTTTCATAATTTACCATGTCTGTGATGTCGTATTATTGGCAATAGAAAATGGACTAATGCAGATATTATATTGTACAACAGATCTCTAAAACTTACTTATTTTGTATAACTGAAACTTTATGCCCATTGAACAACTCCCGTTCCTCCTGATCCCTGGACCCAGCATTTTATTTTCTGCCTCTATGAATTTGACTGTTTTAAATACTTCTTGTAGGTGGATTCATGCAGTATTTGTCTTTCTATATTTGGCTTATTTTCACTTAACAGAATATCCTCCAGGCTCATCCATATTGCTGTGAATAGTAGAATTTCTTTCTATTTTAAGGTGAGGTAATATTCCATTATAGTTATATGTCACTTTTTAAATCCACTCATTAGTGGGTACAAGTTTGGGTTGTCTCCATATCTTGGCTACTGTGAATAATGCTCCATTGAATATGGGAATGCAGATATCTCCTACTGAGTCTTTTGAAATGCATTGTTCCTTCTTCCTGAGATGTCTCTATTCCACAACTCTGTCCTTTAAAACAAAGTTTTCTATTTCAGTCAGTGTTCCCTCAATATAATGAAATAGCAGAAAAGTTGTAAATATTGTTTTTTTTTGCTGATAGTTTTGGAGGTTCTAGTCCAAGATCAGGTGAACCCATTGGGCTTCTGGTAGGGTTGATGGATGACAATGGTGATGCACACATGGTAGAGCAAACTGTTTACTTCATGGACAGGAAGGAAGATAGAGTGAGAAAGAAATCATGGCCTCACTACTCCTTCCAAGAGCATGGTCCCAATGACCTAAAGACCTCTCATGAGGCTCTGCTTCCTAAAGATTCCACCATCTCCTAATAGTGCTACCCTAGGGACCAAACATTTAGCACTCTGGTGAACATTCAATATCCAAGCTCTATCACTTTGTCTTCTAAGCTTTCTATGTTGGGCATCCACCCATGTTGTTTAGCTTGTTGTGCTATGGGGGATTGTATTTTGCTATGATGCTGAAAGCTATGCCACCATTATTTCAGATACCAGCAGGAGAACCCATGATGGACAGGTTTCAGCTGAGCTTCTAGACTAAGATATACTCAGGGAAGGACTTGTGAAATAATCAGGCACTGAAAACCCTTCGAATAGCAGAAGAGCACTGTCAAATACAGTGCCAGAAAGTGAGTCCTCAGGCTGGAAAGCATTCAAGAAATGACTGGAGAAGTGTTGACTCCTCAGAGTAGAGTTGATCTTAATGACAGGAACAGAGTAAAACCCCTAGGACCTCCTTTCACAGATATGGCATGGCTCAAAATGAGAAGAAACAGTGGCTGTGACAATGGGCTCAAACATAAAAAGATCATGTGCATGACACAGTATTGGGTAGTGTTTTGTTTTATTGTACATAGGGTTGCTTTGAGTTGGATCCAACATGATGGCACCTCACAACAACCACAACAACATGTTGGGTGTAAGGCGTGCTCACATTCTCAGCTTTTTAGGTACTTTCTTCTTTTTGCTGCTGCTATATGCCTCCATCACCTTTCCTAGCACCTTCGTGAGCCCCATGAGCTGGTTGGTATCTAAGCTGGAGCTCTGAACTAATGTTGCCCTCATGTGTCACAAGCTAATCCACTCCACTTCACAAATGGTAAGACTGAGACTCAAAAGTTCCACTTTGAGTAATGGGATCTGAGTCACTTATTAGCAGCAGAGGGGCTGGAAGGTACAACATGCAGTGTGGGGCAACCTACTTGCTGTGGGGTGACCCTTCACCAGGGGGAGTCAGGAGATGGAACGGAACCAAGGTCCGTAAATTCCAGCTTCTTTTGCCCTTGTGGGGTTACACTGAGCTGCAGTTCCTCTTGGTAAACTTTCCAGAGGAATCTTACACACTGAGTAAGCATAGCTCTTCAATTGCTAGCTGGGTCTCTGACGTTCATTGTGAAGTGGTAGATGGTGCATTGCATGGTGCTGCTTACTTCACCTCCCCCTTTCTCTTAACTGTCAGTATCTTAGGTTTGTACCTCCTTAAAAGGTGACAGGTCTTTAATTTTTGCTCTGGACTCTGCTTTCTAGAGAGTCCAGTCTATGATACTTCCAGCTGCTTCCCACTAGGTTTTGTCTGTTGCCTCCATTATGGGATAACAGGAGCTTTCTTAACCCACTCCTATTAACCTACACTGGATTGTCCAATGTTATTCATTTCTTCTGTAAATCACAATTAGTGCTCATAGTTGCCTTGTTGTAGTGGCATGTATTTCTAAGGTGTATACTTGTCAAGGGTCAGCTATATATATATATATATATATATATATATATTTTTTTTTTTTTACAATTTCTTGTATACAATTTCCACTTGCTAATAATAATTATAACCTGCAGCCATACCACTGTGGCTGATCTGATCCCATCAGATCTTGAAAGCTACGCAAGGTTGGGCCTGGTTAGTAGTTAGATGGGAGACCACCTGGGAATACCAGGTGCTGTAGGCTTGGGAGAAGGACCTGGGAACCCACTTCCCCTCTTCACAAAAAGCAAACAAAAAATCCCCAAAACAGTCAGTCAATGAAAACCCTATGAATAGCAGAGATGCACTAACAATACTGTTTCACCTGTTGTATGTGTGCTCACTATGAGTCAGACACTGACTCAATGGCACCTAACAACAACAACAACCAATAATTATATAATGTAATTAAATGCTACATCAACCAACAAATCATGGATGTGAAAATAGAGTTGTTTCTATGAAAACTTAGTTGGAATAATTTGAGTTGGAAGCAAATTTGCTAAAAGAAAAAGAATTACAATCAAATTTGGTGTGGTAAGATAACTGTAAAAGTTTTGGGGAGACCTGTAAGCATCTAGGAGGATTCTGTAGTCATATGGCTTTCGAAGTATCTTTAAGTTCTCATTCTGAAGCTCATGATCAGAGTTGATACATTATTGATGTGGTCAATGCAAGAAAGAATACACAGAATACCAGCCAATGGACCAATGGTTGTAGAAGAGACCTTGAACCTTTGTCAAATGATTGGCAGCTCTGAAAGCTTTGCAGCAGTTGATGGATGGGTTGATGGATGCAGAAAAAGCCGTTGTACCCAGGTATTGGGCCGGGGAGGGTAGAAATTACTAACTGATCAATCTTCTGCTTAAAAATTTACAGAGGAGTTAGAAGTCATTTATCAATAGGGAATAATTCTCCTATAGAGCTGAGGTAGTTCTAATTTATAAGACAGTTTCCAGAAAAGTGTGGTTCAAAAGGTAAAGCCAGAGCTATCCTTGTACACACAATTCAAGCAGAGTCAAAGCAGCAGCCTGTAGCAATTGCAGGTAGGATTCCAACTTTTGACTTTTATTATTGGCAGAGGAAAACATATCCAAGATTTAAGAGATATAAATTGTTTTTACAAGATAGGTACCTTCACAAAAATCAACGCTGGACAAATTCTTTGTTATTCTGTAAACTGATTTTTTTCCCCCATGAACTTACCATTCTGTAGAGACACACCTGAAGAAAATAGATGTCTGAAAAGCCTATGTTTTGTTTATCAATGTTTTTCAAATTTGGAATTTTGGCTTTTGGTGGGCCACATTTCTTAAGTTAGAGAAAAGGAGTTTTAAAAATGAAAATATAATAGAAAATATCAGTGTGCATTGTACAAGGTATCTCATGAAAACTATTTTATTATACATATGTGTGAGGCATGTGTGTATAAGTGATATAAAATTTCTAGCCATGGTGCAAAATTCTCCTGTCTTGATTTATGGCAAAATTTTGAAAGGTTTAGGTTAAAAAATATGTATATATATTTTAGGTTTTGGGTATGAGTAATGTAGGAAAGTTTTTAAATAAATGTCAGATTTTTTTCTTGTAACAGAATGCAACTTCCTCACTCCGAGTTATGGATCAAGGGGTTATAAAATGTTTTAAAAATAATTTTGGATTTTCATTTTAGGAAGAATAGAAGACAAAGATATATAATTTCCATGCAATCACGGCAAAGCACTAGTATTAAAGGGTTTTGTCCTTATCATGTAGCATTTTGTGGGGAATGCAATTTCAAGTTCCACATTTACCAAATCTTACAGAAAGGAAAATGTTGCCTGAGGCCAAAAACATTAAAAAAATAATTTGAAGTATAAGACAATAATTAAGAACATGGTTTAGTAACTGCTCCCAGACAAATGGAAGCTTCCAATGGTTTAGAGAAAAATAGTATATAACAATGATCTAAGCATTCCTACTTAACTGCAATCTACACTGAGGGCCAGGGAAGAAATCATTCAGGCCATGACAGAAGCAGATAAATCATATGATGAAGAAGAAGGATGGAAAAGGAAGTAAGATATTGAGTCTAGAGACCAAATATTCTCATTTCAGAAGCCAAAGCTGCCCTCGGAGGAGTTTCATTTAATGAAATCAGTAGCAAACTATGTTATGGCATAAAAAATGTATGCACTCCAAAAGTCAGCTTTGAAAACGGTGTTTCTTTTTCTGAGCAATTTTCAAATATTGGTTCTATTAAGTAAATGAATATTTGTATTTTAAATTAAAGTAATACATATAAAGTTTATATGTATCCTTTTTATGATTCTTTGCTTTAAGCAACTTTCCAATTGCATGATCAACATTGGCCCTGCTGGTTTGCATGAATCCTCAGGGCCTTCTGCTGCTATTGTGTTCTTTTCTATCTTTCCTGGTAGGGCCTGGTATGAGGGGGAGTGGGTTAGTTTCTGGACTCAGACCTCCCTGGTTGGACCTTTGCTCTTCCACCTTAGATAGAGGTGCTCAGTGAGGCCTTGGGTAGGCAATTCATCTGCAGGAACCTGAGTTCTCTCTTCAGAAGAATGGGGCTGGGAACTCACCAAATTTCATTGGACTAAAATGCAGTAAAGCTTTGAGCACAGATCAGGCACATGGTAAAAGCTCAAAAAATGATAGTCTTCCCCCAGTAAGATGTAATTAAATTTATCATTAATGTAATTGGTATGATCTTCTAAATTTTCAAAATATTTATCTTTCATAAATTTCAGATTGCTTGTTGTTGTTAGGTGCTGTTGAGTCGGTATCCGACTCATAGTGACCCTCATAGGGTTTTCAATGGCTGACTGTTTTGGGATTACCTTGGGAGTGGGTTGCCGCGTCCTTCTGCCATTTTTGTGGTGCTGAGAATCGAACTTGGAACCTCAGAGACTGCAGCGCAGTGCTCTACCAACTGAGCTAAATCCCAGCCCTCAGATTGCTTAGCATGGGCTAAAAATCATGGTCAGTGGTCCCAAAATCTTTAGGAATTGTTTTCAGGATAGGAAGAGTTAAAAATAATAAAGTTAGCTTACAGTTTGATGTATCTTAAAGCTTTAAAATCTGATACAGGAGGAATAATAGGCTTCATATTCCAAATTTCAAACAGTTCAGGATCACAGGGCTCTGAAAGGTTAATTTACTTGCTCAAAGTCACCCAGCTCATAATGAGGAAAGGGTACTGACCTCCACTCTCTTGACATCAAGCCTTGTTCTCTCCGACTCTTGTTTTTGTGTGCACAGTTTTCAAGGACCCCTGTGTGATCCAACATTGCACCACCTGGCAGAGCAGCTGTCCGTGAGAACTGGGAAACGGATCCAACTTGGAGGAATCTCATTATCACATTTCGAAGCCCTACCCACACTGCATTTTAAGTTGTATACTTTTTCTGGATCTTAGATTGATGCTGGTTGTTGGCAAGGAGTGTATTTCTTTTGGGTGGAATTTTCCTCCTAATGTAATTCAACCCCTATTAAAAGACTAGGAAAAAAAATTCTTGAAATAAAAGGTGGGCAGAGAGGGAATGTTCTGTTATTTGACTTATAAACATAATGGCAGTGATTCAGGTAACTTCATTATGTAATTCCTCAAGATCCAAGGATTTATGCCATTTGACTCTCCTGACTGGTCTCTGTTCACTTTCTCCTTGCAACCTCTTCGCTCTTTATAGCTGCAGATGAAACAAATTACTAGGCTTCTATTATTATCTTCATATATTACAATGCCAGTGTGTGTATGTATGCACATTGTTGTTGTTCTTGTTAGGTGCCATCAAGTCAGTGTCTGACCCATAGTGACCCTACGTACAAAAGGAGAAATACTATTGTCAGTGGTTCTCTGCTATTCATAGGGTTTTCAATGGCGGATTGATTTTTGGGAGTGGGTTGCCAGGTCCTTCTCCCAAGCCTGCAGTATCTGGTGTTCCCAGGTGGTTTCTCATCCAAGTACTAACCAGGGTCGACCCTGCTTAGTTTCCAAGATCTGATGGGATCGGATGCCACAGTGGTATGGCTGTAGGCTTATATACACATAGGTGGATATAAATGGATTTCAGTAGTTTAGAACAGTCAATTGGTGGGAAATTCACAGATCTACTAATATTTAATACCATTGTCTGGATATGCATTTTTAAATCCCATCTAAGTTTTCTAAGTTTTCTGTTGGCTGGGGTCCAGTCATTCAGCATTTTCTCACATTATTTGCTTTCCCCAGACTTCCTAGATGGAAAAAGCTTTAACTTTATTCTTTGTCCCATTTTACTAGGCTCATTTTCACCCTTCAAACACTCAAAATTTTATCCCCAAAATACTTTTTTGCTAGCATAGTCCTAGAATTTATGGTTTGGTGATAGCATCAAACTGATTCAATGAAATATAAGCTCCCTTTTGGAAGTGTGTGTAGGTGTGTGAGTGTGTGTATGTACATTTTCTGTTCATTTATGTTCCCTTTTTTAAACATTTTTATTTGTTTTTTTAGTAAGTTTCATTGTGACATTTCCACACATGCATATCATTGCTCAATGCTCTTGCATTCATTACCTTTTATGGTCTCCCTCCCCTCACCTGACCGCCTTCTTCCCTGCCAAGGATCCGTTTTCTGCTTGCATGTCTTGTGGGTGTGTATTTAAACACAGATTTTGCTTTTGAGAGCAAAACTTGTGGTATTCCTCTTCCTTTCCCCATTACCCTTTGTTATTGCCTCCTCCCTCTTCTCTTTAGTTCCATTTTCCCCACTCCATGGTCCCCTTGTACTTACCCAAAAGAATATAAGTCAATGCATCATAAAGATACCTGTTCCCACAGTTTAATAGTCTATGATAGAAGTAGGATATCTGTTTCTCAAACTGTAGCATTAACTTTTGTAGACTTAGGTTTGTATCCTCAGCTGCTTCATCTTGTACATTTTAGGGTCCTAGAAAATATATATTTCTAGGGTGAAATTCTGCATGCCCTTCTCATGGTTTAGAATTATCTGCATTCCCTACTCATTTTCTAGAATAATCTTTCACATATGACTATGTTGGAAAGTGATGGGGGGAGGTTAGGGTCAACATAAACATTAGGAGGAAGGAGTGGGAGGATTTGGAAAAGATTACCTTTCTTAAGAGCACATAATGGTGCTATACAAAGACACCATTGAGTAGGATTTTGGTATGTCCAAAGTCCAGAAAACACATAGTGGGAGCTTAAAGTTAAAAGTCTTGACTTTTTAGAATAAAACTCCCCCAGAACTCTAGATCCCAGTCTCTTTTGGTATAGGGACATGAACAAGAGTATAGTGATAGAGCCCAATTCTTAATTTGATGCTAGTGACTCCATGATATGACAGTGGCCCAGATGACCAGGATATCGAGGCAGTGGGAGAGGCCTTTAGGTGTACCCAGGGATGGAGGTCATCGTTGACAAACATAGCCTCAGCCATATGGTGACAGCATCTTTATACAGTGGTTTTAAAAGTAATTTGGGATTAATCCTGGCTCTACTGCCCTTACTTTTGGCTTTCATATCCACATAAAAGGAGCTGCTCATACCTACCTTGAAGAATCACTATGATGATGAAATGAAAATGTATGTGGAAACAAAGAAGAATGTTTTACACAGCCTTGTTGTTGTTGTTGTTGTTAGGTGCTGTTGAGTCCAACTCATAGTGAACCTGTGTATAACAGAATGAAACACTCTCCAATTCTGTGCCACACACAAAATCCTTTTTGTATTTAAGCCAACTGTTGCAGACCTTGTGTCAATCCATCTAGTTGAGGGTTTTCCTTTTTTCGTTGACCTGTCAAGCTCCCAACCATGATGTCCTTCTCCAGGGAATGGTCCCCCCAACTACATGTCTAAAAATACATCAGATGCAGTTTAGTCATCCTTGCTTCCAAGGAGCACTCTGGTTGCACTTCTAGGACAGAACTGTTGGTTCTTTTCGCAGTCTATGGCATATTCAATATTCATCTTCAGCACTATAATTCAAAAGCATCAATTCTTCTCCTGTCTCCCTTATTCACTGTCCAACTTTCACAGACATATGATGTGACTGAAAATACCATGGCATGAATCAGGCGCACCTTCATTCTCAACGTGACATCTTTGCTTTTCAAATTTTAAAGAGGTCTTTGGCAACAGCTTTTCCCAATGCAATGAATCTTTTGATTTCTTCACTGCTGCTTCCATGGGTGTTGATCATAGAACCAAGTAAAGCAAAATCTTGGAAAACCTTAATCTTCTCTCCATTTATCATGAAATTGCACACTAACACAGTTGTAAGGATTTTTATTTTATTTTATTTTATTTGTGGTACTGGGGATTGAACCCAGGGCCTTGCACTTGCATGCTTTGCAAGTGCTGGACCACTAAGCTGCACCTTCAGCCTAGTTTTTTTTTTTTTAACTTTTTTTTATGAGACAGGGTCTTGCTAAATTACGCAGACTGCCTCTGGTCTTGAACTTGTGATCCTCCTGCCTCTGCCTCATGAGTGGCTGGGATTACAGTATGCACCACCAAACCCAGCTCAGCTGTAAGGAGTTTTGTTTTGTTGATGTTGAGTCGAAATCCATACTGAACGCCATGTTCTTTGATCTTCATCAGTAAATGTTTCAAATCCTCTTCACTTTAAGCAAGCAGAGTTGTGTCATCTACATAACACAAGTTATTAATGAGTCTTCCTCCAATCATGGTCTGTGTTCTTCTTCATAAAGTCCAGCTTCTTGGATTATTTACTCAGCATGGAGACTGAAGAGGCATGGTGAAAGGATGAAGCCCTGACGCACACCTTTCTTGACTTTAAACCAAGCAGTGTTTCCTTGTTCTGTTCAAGCAACTGCCTCTTGGTCCATGTACAGATTCCTCATGAGTACAATTAGGTGCTCCAGAATTCCCATTGTTCACAATGTTGTCCATAATTTGTTATGATCCAATGTTATGGTCAATAAAACAGTTTGTTTTTAGGTGCCATTGAGTTGGGTCTGACTCATAACAACCCTTATAGGGGATTTTCAATGGCTGTTTTGAGATTGCTTCGGGAGTAAATTGCCACGTCCTTCTCCTGTTTTTGTAGTGCTATAGATTAAATCCAGGGCCTCAGAGAGTACAGAGTAGCACTGTACCAACTATGCTAAATAAACTTCTTTCTGATATTCTTTGTTTTTGGCTAATACCCATCATACATCAGCAGTGACGTCCCAGGTTCCATGCCCTCTTCTGAATCCGGCTTGACTTTCTAGCTGTTCACTGTCTATATACTGCTGCAGTCACTTTTGGATGGTCTTTAGTAAAATTTTAATTGTTTCATATTAATGATATCATTTGATAATTTCCACATTCCACTGGAACCCTTTTCTTGGGAAGAGGCACATATATGGATCTCTTCTAGTCATTGGTCAGGTAGCTGTTTTCCAAATCTCTTGGCATAAACAAGTGAGCACTTCCAGTACTGCATCTGTTTGTGGAAACATCTCAATTGCTATTCCATCAGTTCCTGGAGCCTTGTGTTTTGCCAGTTCCTTCAAGGCAGCTTTCGCTTCTTCCTTTAGCACCATTGGTTCCTGATCATATGCAACCTCTTGAAGTGGTTGGTCATCCATCAGTTCTTTTTGGTGTAATCACTCTGTGTATTCCTTCCATCTTCTTTTGATGTTTCCTGCTTTGTTTAATATTTTCCCTATAGAATCCTTCACTGTTGCCACTTGAAGCTTGATTTTTTTCTTTATTTCCTTAAGCTTGAGAAAAATAGAATGTTTCTTCCCTTTTGGTTTTCTATCTCTAGGTATTTGCACATGTCATTATAATATTTGATTTTGTCTTCTTGAGCTTCCCTTTGGAATCTTCTGTTTAGTTCTTTAACTTTGTCATGTCTTCCTTTTACTTTATCAGCCTTTGGGGTAGGAGAATATTGAAGGGTTTGTAACAGGCCAAGGAAGCTACAGAGGAAAGGATAGTGCTCCTACCTGCTTGGCTATGAGAAGCAAAAATAAAATCAGTTGACCCAGAATGCTCAGGGTTGGCTTGTGTATCTTCTTGTAGTCCTTTTTGATGTCACATAAACATGATTTTTGACGTAGAAAGTTGTTTATGATAAGCTTCAAAGTGATAAAAAGTAGGTTACAGGGCAGTAAAAGCAATATAAAAAACCAATTTAGTACAGAATATATGTGTGTGTGTGCATGTAAGTAGATATGCATGTGTGTATTATGTATGCATGTATCCATACACACATATGGGAAAATTTGCACCAATTTTAATAATATTCAATTTTAGGTTGTCAAAGCACAAATTTTATATTAAAATGTTTATACTTCCTTGTATTTGATGATTTTTCTTAAACGAACATGTGTTATTTGTGTCATAAAATTTAAAAAGGAGAAAACATTATGTCCCTACATAGTCTTCAAACACATGACAATTTTATTTCTCCTCCTATCTATGGCTGGACATTAGATGGTTTGCAGCTTTCCCCCATTATATAAAAAAATGCTGGCTTTAATCAAATAAGGTTTTGTTTACTTTTTCTTAGAACAATATCTATGGTTACTTGCCTGTCTTAATTTAACTATTTTAAATTGTGTGTTTGCTTTTGCTTTTAAAAATATTTTTAAAGTCAGGCATGGTGGGACATGGCTGTAATCCCAGCCCTTGGAAGGTTGAGGCAAAAGGACCTTGAGGTTGAGGCCAGCCTGGGCTACATAGTGAGTTCCAGGCCAGCCTGGGGACATAGCAAGACTCCTGACTCCAAAAAAAAAAAAAAAAAAAAAAAAAAAAAAAAAAAAAAAAAAAAAAAAAAAAAAAAAAAAAAAAAAAAAAAAAAGCAAATAAGCAAAAACAAAACAAAAAATTTTTTTAAATAAGAAATTTTTCTTACATTTTCTCTTTTATGCCTCTTTTATGCAATGCCTTTGAATTTCCGGCATCAGCTCTGGGATATTCATGAGAGATGGCAAAGGGAAGAAAAGCCTTGTGAGGCGCCGCCCACTTTTAAGGAAAGGGAAGGCTGAACAAGCGCTAAGGGTGAGGTGTCCACCCCGAAAAGGCTCTTTAAAATACCAGACCGCTCACCTCTCCACGCTTGCTAACAAAACAAAATTGGACTGGAAAGAATATTTCTTTTGTGCACAGTCATTTTGCCCAACATATTCCTTCATATTAAAAAATGAAAAGACCTTAAAACACCCTAATAGAGAGCAAAGCCTTGGAGTGCAAGTGTATGTGCGGGGCTTCAGATATTCATTAAAACTGTAATTAGACTCACGATTAAATTCATTCACAGCAGAAACTTCGCTTGTGAGTGTTGCAACAGGAAGAAACCTCCAGTCTGAAAATTAGTTCAGCAGTCTGAGCGATTTTAATTATGCAGAGCTGATTATCGCTCGAGAAGGAAACCTTTATTGCAACAACAGAATGAAGATCTTTTTTTCCCCTTTTTGCTTTCCTGAGCTAATATGAGGCATATATTTTGATAACCAAATGTTTCTCTAGGCAAAGAAAATGGGAGGAAATCTGCACAAATTCTTGTGGCAGGAGAGCAGAAGTTATTAAACCGTCACCTGATAGATAAGGCAGTGGTCTGTGGTTTTCTCATTGTAAGGTGGTCATTATCACTTGGAGGGGGGAAAGGATAGAAATGGACGTTTTTAAGCATTTGTTCCATCTGTGTGCTGTTCTTTCTATTGTTATTTTCACTTTATGAATTAAGAAGCTGGGTATCAGGTAAGTTAAATGGCTTTTGGTTTATAAGTGGGAGAACAAAGACTGAATGCCTTGTTTTCACTGTATCATTGGAAAGAAGAATTGCAAGTGGGGGCTTTAGGAATTGCTCTTCCTCCTTCTAGCATGTACTCTGACATGTTGTATGTTTCTGGTGGTGCTGTTGTACACCACCTTGGCAATGCTTACACCCACCCCTGTCTTGACCCAGTAAGTCTAAGTGAGGCTGCTGTTGTTGTTAGGTGCCATCTAGTCAGTGTCCAACTCATAGCAACCCTATGTACAACAGGAGAAGCACTATTGTTAGTGGTTCTCTGCTATTCAAAGGGTTTTCAATGGTGGGTTGCTGGGTCCTTCCCCCAAGCCTTATAGCACCTGGAGTTCCCAGGTGGTCTCCTATCCAAGTACTAACCAGGCCCAACCCTGCTTAGCATCTGAGATCTGATGGCATCAGATGCCACAGTGGTATGGCTCCAGGCAAGTGAGGCTGAGGGGACCCTATTCCAGATCATTGATCTTGGATTCCTGTTAGGAATGAAAGCTTTGGCAGATCTGGCTCCACTTTCCCTTTGGTCAAAAGCTCAGACATTGCAAGGCTGCAGAGTGCCTGGTGTACAGGAAATGAGCTGAATGTGCAGTCCAGATATCAGATTTCTTCTTCTAGACCACCTGCTTGCTAGCTGTGTGATTTGGGGAAGGTCACTTTGTCTCTCTGGAGTTGCAGCTCTCTCTCCTCTGTAAAATAAGGGCAATCTGGGTGTGACGAAGTTGGAGAGCCTCACAGCAGCACAGTTCTCATGTGCCCTGATGGCATCATTGCACTTTTCAAGCAGGGAGTAGGGGTCACCTTCTTGAAACCTTTGTTCTCCTTTTGCTCCACAGCCCAAGGCCATGTTGACTGCTTATGTTTGTAAGAATAATTTTGGCAAATGTTAACCAGTAGAGAGAAGACTATGTAGTCTGGTGAATCCACAAATACTCACCATGTAGATAAATATTTGCAGTTTATAATGTTGATTGTAGGTAATTTTTGTCCTGAAATTTCAAGCAAATTATACATATAAATGTATATATATGTGTGTGTGTATATATATATATGTATATATGTGTGTGTGTGTATATATATATATATATGTATAATATTTAGCCCATATATACTTTAGCACATATCTCTATAAAGTAAGCACCATTTTCCTACATAAAAGTCATGCAATATTTAGTGATATTCCATAATAAATTTTTCCAATCATCAAATACCAGTTCATAGTTAAATTCTCCAAATGGTCCCCTAGATGTTACAGTGGACTTGTTTAAACTAGAATCCATTCGTTATCATGTATAGTTGTTGTTGCATGAAAGCCAAAGGGAATGAAGACAGACCAAAGGGCAAATCACATTAAACTTTGTGAACCAGGACTTTATTGGGACTTCTGACAGTAGTGTGGACAGCTGACATGGACAGCTCTAAGGTACAGCTCCATCCTGGGGAAGAATTCCTCCCAAAAGTCCCCACTGAGATACCCCATTATCAAGTTCCACTCGCAGCCAGTCCTTCATCTCTTATGTAACCTAGCATTATATATGCGGCCAGGGCAGGAGGGGCTGGAGAGTGATGCATAAAAGAAGAGTCTTGTGGCATCCTGTGAGGGTTTTCTGACCCTCCATTCTCCATATCTCCATAATCATTGTCGTAGGCCTAGCCATACAGCATAGTTTTGCTCATTTCCTTGCCATGGTTGCGCCACCAAGGCCCCTACAATGCCAAGTCATCCTAGATGTTCTGTATCAAGAAGGCCAAGATGGCGATCCTCATGTCCAGCCTGGAGGAACCAGCTACATGACAGTTGTTATATCTTTTAAATCTCCTTTAATCAATCACAGTTTCCTACTATCTTTTTTTTTTTTTTTCATGACACTGACTTGTTAAAAGATTTCGGCCAAATGGGGCTAATTATCCTCCACAGAGTCCTTTTCCTGAATTGACTGATTGCTTTCTTACAGTGTTAATTTTCTGATTCCTCTCTGACTCCTACATGAACCAAACATTAGATGTAAATGGTTAATTAGATCCAGGGCAAATACTTGGCAAAATCATTTCCTGGCTAATGCTGTGTTCTTCATATCAAGTCACTTCAGGAGTCAAGTAAGGTAGTGAGAATTTAACCCCAGTCCTGAAATGTTACATTTTCCCTTTGACCAGCATTTGGCTTTGGGTGATACTTTGTCATAATGGAGACATCTAGTTCTCTACCAACCTTTCATCTGAGGCTCTTAGTACTGATAATTCCTGTGTGAGTCGATTATTTCATTAGTAGGTATGGAATGAAGATTTTATATTTCCTTCTCTAAGGACCTGGCAACCCGCTCCCAATAATCAATCTGCCATTGAAAACCCTATGAACAGCAGAGAAGCACTGACAATAGTGTTTCGCCTATTGTATGTAGGGTCTCTATGAGTCGATGGCACCTAACAACAACAACAAAAACTATTTATTGGCTGATATTGTCAATATAGAAAATATTTCTGAGGGCCCATCTCAACAAAGGCATTGTCTATGTCCCTAAAGTTTGGACCCTTGGCTTCTGGCATTTAGTCTTTTACCAGGTTTGTCCTTACAACAGCCTTCATTTGGATTGAGGACAAGCAGTTCGTGCTATTTCCAGATTAAGGATTCCCTTTTCAATAAGCTGTGGCTTTTGAGGAAAACCATAAGGGGAGCTAGCTTATGAAGTGTGAAAGATTTCCTTTTCCTCTTGAAGAAATCTTAGTAGAAAATAGGCAATGAGATGCCTCCAGAATATTTTGAAAGTATACATACTTCCAAAAAGGCCTTCATAGATGATAAAGAGTTATCTTCCTTTAGAACAACTTCCTTCACCAAATTGAACCCTTAATTTCAGGTATATCCCTGAAGACATTCTTGGTAGAGATGGGCCAAGTCAACTTACTTACTACTGCACTTTCACTGTTACCCAGGAGACACCATTATATCTTCTCTTTACGAATAATGGGTATCTTGCTACCTCTGAAGACAGTCTCTAAAAGATGTTAAAATTTATAGACAACTAGGTCTTATACCTCTGGTTCATGATAACCTGAATTCTATGTAACAACTGGCAGAGAAAGCTAAAAACTCTGTAAGCTAGTGGCTGTACAGAATGTCAATTCACTGGGTGGCTTCACTTATTGATGATATGCAGGTAAGAAATTAGTAAAAATACTTATTCCTGGAGTGTTTGGATGTCAGACCTCCAAGTCTTACATGGAGAGTCTAAATTAAACCCTGAGATGATACACATGCATCCTAACCACCAGGACTGAAATAAGAAGTCTCCACTTTGAGGCCGGCATACCATGTAAGTGGTGTTTAGTTAGATCTGAAGATGGTATTACTTGGAGTTAGGCAGACCTGGGGTTCCCATTCCCTCCCCAACCTTTAACAAATGGATCTATATATTAAACTTTCCGAAGTTCAGTTGGGGCTAGGGCTTAGCTCAGTTGGTAGAGTGTTGCTCTGCACTGAGGACCCAGGTTTGATCCCCAGCACTGCAAAAATGGGATAAGAATACAGCAGCCCACTCCTGAAAAACAATCCCAGAACAATCAGCTATTGAAAACCTTATGAGGGTTGCTATGAGTCCACCCTGACTTGATGGCACCTAACAACAACAACAAAGCTCAATTGCTTCATTTATTTGCAGCCAGAGTCTCTTTTGAGCAAAAGTTGGAATCCAGAGGTGTCTTTATGTATCCAATGAATTCACAGGCATGTCACTTTACACAAGGGAATTTAGCTCAAGGAGAAGGGGGGCAGAGAATTTTTGCAGATGTCTGAATGCAGGGAAGGAACGGTACGGCTTAAGTAGATGATGTTGTTTAAGCTCAGCAGTAAGGCTGTGTCCAATCTGGAAGTGGTGCTGACTAGCAGTGAAAGGAGATATTTTCATAAGGGCCTTGAAGGTTTACCTTTGATGCCTAGGAATTAAAATGAGAAACATGGTAGGTGGAATTCCATGATACTTCTCACACTTTTGCCTGAACCTCATGGCTGTGGTGTGGCAAGGATGGGAGAAAGCAAAAGGTAGTTTGACGATTTGAGAGCAATAACTTTGGGAGCTCCAGAAGTGAGGTGTTTGGTGGGAATATCAGTTTTCTCCCAGCAAAAATCGGAAGAAGTAGCTAAAGTAAGATGCCACTGTCCCGGACTTTCGTGGGCAACTCTTCATGGATTACCCAGAGACTGTGAGTTCTGATGAAATACTTCCAACATCCAGAGATCCTACAGAAGGGATGCATAGGGATCTATAGTGTTAATATTTATTTGGTCTTTTTTACATTTACAGACGTGTAATGTTCTTACAGGGATCAACTTACAGGACTTTGGCTTACTACAAAGAATTGCTTTGAAAATTAAATAAAGTAAGAAGAGTGTTTAGCACAATATTTGGCAACAAGCCACAGTTTTACAATTGTTAGCACCCTTGTGTTTTGTTTTTATCCTCATCTCCATGGAGATATATGGGGTCTTCTTTTGAGGCCTAATTCTTTGTGTAAGTATTGTCATTGTTATGTTCATTGGTTTATTTATTTTGCCAAGTTTTCTGTACAAGAAAACATTCTCTTATTGCCCTTTTGATTCCTTTCCACTGTTCTTAGAAACAATGGCAATAACAACTAAACATGGGTGGCCTTCCATCAAGATCCCACAATTCTAAATGGAACTGGTTTTTAAAAATGTATCCAATTTACAGTGCTAAATGTGCTCCCATGGTCTTATTAATGCACAGATATCCAGCCTGCATGACTTTCTCTTCTCATCATGTAAGAGGCAATGGTTATTTAGAAACACGCTTGGTCCCTTTGTCCTACTGTTGACAAAAGGCTCAGAGAAGAAGTATAATATACCTTTGTTGAAAATGAACTTGAAAAAAGCCCTTAAGACATGCAAAGCAAGGTCTACAATTTAGTATAATTTTTTTTAGCCTGAACAAATCACATCTGTTATTTTCTTAGTGGTAAAGAAAGGCCAGGCTGTTCCTGGAGTGGGATGATTCTTTTGACCCATCTCCCAAAGGACCTTCATGATGTTAGGAAGTAGTGCTGTTGGTGATATGATCAGGCAGAAATTTTCCAGTGGTTATTAATTATGAGAAAAGATCATTTCTTATAACTCTGAGTCTAGTCTTCTGGTTCAACTGACATTACAAATACAATTTCTGAATTATAGTAAGGTCTCTCTTATTTGAGTCCTTCGATTTAGACCTACATTTACAAATAAACACTTGGACACCCTTCTTCCCATATCTCATATAACTGAGTGGACTTCTGCTATCCTTCAAGTGCAAATTATATACCACCTCCCATCTTTGGTATAGGTGATGTTGTTGTTAGGTGCCATCAAGTCGGATCTGATTTAAAGAGACCCTCATAGGGTTTTTATTGGCTGATTTTTTTCAGAATTGCTTGGGGAATGGATTGCCACATCCTTCTTCCATTTTTGGAGTGCTGGGGATCAAACTTGGGTCCCCAGAAAGTACAGAGCAGCACTCTACCAACTGAGCTAGATCTCAGCTTCTTGGTACAGTTAACCACCCATTTTTCTTGCTATTTCTGCATGCTGCATTTATGTCTGTTAGAGTATCTATGAGGCATACTGTAGATTTTTTTTTTTTTTGCCTCATTGCTATCCCTCACTGGAGAGTTAGATCTTGAGAAGAGAGCCTAGTCTTTCTATAATTTTCTCCCAGAGTGTAGCTCACTTCCTACCTCCAGAGTACCGTTTGATAAATATTTGCTGAAATGATTCAATTACAGGCTGTGATTCACAGGACTTGCCCAGAGTGATGTAGTGAGCTTGTGGTAATCAGAGGCCAGAATTCAGAAGTTTTGCACAAAGTCAAAAACATAATATTCTGTGGAACCCTAATTACTTGGTTGTCAATAGTTGCTTAAGAGAAAAGTAGATTGCATCTTCAAATTAGTTGTCCAGGTTTTTTCAATGTAAAACTTTCCTGCACAGTTCTAAGAATGAGATATAGTAGGCAGCATGTCTCTAATATACTTTTTCATGGAATCTCTTCCTCATATATCATTTCACTGAACTGGTATTCCCTGGAACACAATTTGGAAAACACAGTTATGATAGGTAGAATAATGTTGCTTCAGAGATATCCATGTCCTAATCTCAGGAATTTAGAATGTGCTATGTTACATGGCAAAAGGGAATTAAAGGTGCAGATGACATTAAGCCTGCAGCCGTAGCACTGTGGCATCTGATCTCATCAGATCTCAGAAGATAAGCAGGGTCAGACCTGGTTAGTACTTGGATGGGAGACCGCCTGGGAACACCAGGTGCTGTAGGCTTGGGAGAAGGACTCGGCAACCCACTCCCAAAAATCAGTCCGCCATTGAAAACCTTATGAATAGCAGGGAATCACACTAACAGTGGTGTTTTGCCTGTTGTATGTAGGGTTGCTATGAGTCAGACACCAACTCTGTGGTACCTAACAAAAACAACAACAACTAATATCAGGAGATAAGAAATGGCACATCATTTCCTCAATTTAATCATAACATTTAGCATTTTTCATGTTGCTATGAATCCTTTCTTTCTTTTCTTTTTTTTTTTTGGCAGTCCTTGGAGGCATGCTTTGCAGGGACTTTACCCTTGATCTACATTCCCAGCCCACTTTTTAATTTTTTGTTTATCTTGAGACAGGGTCTCACTAAGTTATGTAAACTGCCTCTGGCCTCCAGCTTGCAATGCTCCAGCCTCTACCTTCACAGTCCCTGGGATTATAGGTATATGCCACTGTCTCCTGCTATGAAGCCTTCTAAATCATGTAATTAACTTTTGGGTTTTATTTAAGGGAAATATTAGTGAACTGCTTCAAATCTTCTTTATCATCTGGGCACTGAAAGTAGTCTTTGTATGGTTATTGATATAATTTATAAATTTTAAACTGTGTATTTAGGAAATGAGATTATCTTTTATTTAAAAGGTGAAATACCTGTTTGATGTTTTCATGGCACAAAATTCAAGCAGTATTAAGGGTAAAAAAGGAAAGTTGTCCCTGCAGCCATACCACTGTGGTGTCCAATCCTATCAGATCTCAGAAGCTAAGCAGCTTTGGACCTGGTTAGTAGTTGGATGCGAGACTGCCTGGGAACACCAGGTGCTGTATGCTTGGGAAAAGGACCTGGCAAATGACTCCCAAAAATCAGTCCATCATTGAAAACCCTATGAATAGCAGAGAAGATTCGTCTGTTGTACATAGGGTCACTATGAGTCGGACACCAACTTGATGGCACTAAAAACGACATGAGATTAAGGCTGTCACTCATATGGCCTTAAAATAAAGGTATTATCTAGGAGGGACCAATGTAATCAGACCTTTAAATGTGGTAGAAGGAAGGCAGAAGAGGAGGTCAGAATGATTGACGGTGGGAAAGTTTCGTCCTGCCATTACTGTCTTTCAGATAGAGGAAGGCACTACAAGCCAAGAAATGCAGGCAGCCTATAGGAGCTAGAAAGAGTCAGAAAAGGGATACTTCCTTACAGCCTCAAGAAAGGAATATAGACTTGTCACCACCTTGATTTGAACCTGGTGCGAACTGTCAGATTTCCAATCTCCAGAACTGTGAGATAATACGTTTGTGTTCTTTCAAGCCAATAAGGTTTTGGTAATTTGTTACGACAGCAAGAGAAAATTAGTACAACAGTTCTAATGTCACAAGCTGCACATTTACTGTTCTCACTTAAGGCTGAGAATTATTTATATTCATGATTATATCATTTGTATTCATGTCTTTATGATGGGGCAGAGTGATTCTCCTAATTACAAACTGATCCCTAAAAACTATATTTTCTTCAGTTTTTGTAGGTATAAGAGGCAAAATTACATAAAATTTCATTTTTATGTATAATGAAGGGCTAATTAGTAACTAAATTATGAAGGGTTACAAAAATTTGCTTTTCATAAACTATAAATGATGATTTTTAGCCTACTGAAAATGAACTCATTATTCTAACTCACCGTCTGGGTACAAAATTTAAAAGTTCTTTCAGTAAAAGAATTTATGTAAATAATTGAAATTCTTGTAATTTGGAAGGACTACATTTCTTTATCCATGGAATATCAGCATTGTTTCAAATTGGTTATGGTTTTCAGTTGCTGCTATGATTGACTGTTAAAGTGATAAATTACTGTAAATTTAGGGATTCTAATTTAGTTTGCTGAGGATTCTTTGGTATTCCCAGATTGTGCAGCAATATGCATTTCTATCAAGAATATTCTTGGACTCTAGCATTCCAAGAATTATACATTTGCATATAGTAAATGCTCAAATATTTGTTGGTATGTTGAATATATGTGTTAAGTGCTTTATGCATATTGTCATGTTCAATCAAATACCCTTTACAAATGGGCATGCTGAGATTTAGAAAGATCAGATTATTTCCCATGATTGTGTACTTACTAAGTCTTAGAGTAGGACTGGAGCTCAAAATGCAGAGACCCAGCTAGCTCTTCACCATACAGCCACGCAAAGTAGGATTGATGAGATCAATTATACAGCCAATGGCTATGTAATTACACTCCCTCTTCTGTTGGGATTTAATCCTAGAGTGAAGTCTCTACGTTGTTACTGACTTGTTTTTTGATTGAAAAGTAGTATTAGGGCAACACAGTTTTTTGGCTTCACTAATTGAAGTTTGAGGAAAAATACTTGAGATCCACAGTTTTGTGTGTTTTGGAGTAATTTTGCTGTTCCACAAGCAGGTGTATATTAAATAGTTGTTTTATGTTGGCATTGTGCCAGTGGCTGAGGAAGATACCCAGAAGTACAATCTTTGACTAGGATCACTAAACATCTGGGTTTGAGGTCTTAAGTGGAAATCTTTGTTCCATTTTGAGATAATGATTTCATGTAATACAAAGTAAGAGTCCAAATTCAATCTTTGCATGTGGACATCCAGTTTTCCCAACACCATTTATCAAAGAGACTATTCTTTCTCAATAAATGATCTTGGCCCCTTGATTGAAAATCATTTGGCCACATCCATAAGAAAGACCTCTATTCTATTCTATTTGTTTGCACGTCTTTATACCAGTACCTCACTTTTTGTCTTCCATTCCATAAATGGAGATGTCTTTCCATTTATTCATGTCTTTAATTTCTTTCAGCAATGTTTTGTAGTTTTCTGTATATAAGTCTTTTACCTCCTTGGGCAAATTTATTCCTAGGAATATTATTCTTTGATGGTATTACAAAATTGAATTGTGTTTAAATTTCATTTTTGGATTGTTCACTGTTAGTATAAGAAACACCTAATTTTTGGTGATTCTATAACAGCGCTGCTGAATTTTCTTACCCTAACAGTTTTTGTGAGTCTATAGCCATACCACCCTGGTGTCTAATCCTGCCTGATCGTGGAAGCAAAGCAGGGTTGGGCCAGGTTAGTCCTTTAATGGGAGACAGCCTGGGAATATTGGAAGAAGAACTTGGAAACCCATTCTTGAAATCATCAGCCATCAAAAAGCCTTTGAACAGGAGAGAAACACTGACGATAGTGCTGAGCATGGAACAGTGTTGGATACTATTTCATCCTGTTGAACATAGGGTCATTATGAGTTGGACCTGATTGGATGGCACCTAACAACAACCGCAACAACAACAACAACAATAGTTTTTGTGAATGAAATCTTTAGGTTTCTCTGCATATAAGATAATGCCATTTTCCAGCAGAGATAATATTACATTTTCCTCTCTATTTTTCTCTCCAATATCTTTTTATCTTTTTCTTTTATTTCTTTTTCTTGTCTAATTGCTCTGGCTAGCATTTTATGCACTTGTATAAAGGTATAAAAAATGAGCATTCCTTGCTTTGTGCCTGATCCCTAGATGAAAATATTTCACCGTTAACTATGATGTTAATGGTTGGCTCTTTATATATGGAATTGATACATCAAAGTATTTTCCTTCTGTTGTTAGTTTGTTGAGTATTTTATCTTAAAAGGGCATTAAATCTTGTTGAATTCTTTTTCTTCATTAATTGGACAATTATGTGTTTTTTTCTTTTGTCCTGTTAATATGTTATATTAAATTGGTGACTTTTGTATGTTGAATAATTCTTGCATTCTAGGAATAAATTTCATTTGGTCATGGTGCTTAATCCTTTTAATGTGTTCTAAAATTCTATTTGCTAGCATTTTATCAAGGCACTTTGCATCAATATTCATCAAGTATACCAGTGTATAATTTTCTTTTCTTGTAGTGTTCCTGTCTGTCTGATAGCAGGCCTCCTAGGATGAATTTGGAAGCATTCCCTCTTCTTTCGCTTTTTGGAGGAGTTTGAGGATGCTTTGTAATAGTTCTTTAAATTTTTAATAGAACTCACCAGGGAAGGCATCTCATCCTATTTTTTTTGATTGCTTATTTAATCTTCTTATGAGTTATTGGTCTGTTCTGATTTATTTCTTCATGATTTGATCTTGATTGTGTGTTTCTAAAGATTGCTAGTTTTATCTAGGTTATTGAATTTTTCCCATACAATTGTTTGTAGTATTCTTTTATTGTTCTTTTTGTTTGTTTGTTTGATGGTTTGTTTGGTGGTACAGGAAAAGGGACTCAGGGCCCTACAAATGCTAGGAAAAAGATCTACTACTGAGCTATATCCCCAGTCATTATAATCTCTTTTATTTGGGTAAAACTGGTTGAAATGTTTCCTTTTTCACTTCATTTCAGTCATTTTTTTCTTGGCTAATCCAGGTAAAGTTTTGCTAATTTTTGTGTAGAACCAACTCTTTTGTGTGTGTGTGTGTGTGTGTGTGTGTGTTACCGGGGATTGAACTCAGGGCCTTGCGCCTGCCTGCTTTGCAAGTGCCGGACCACTGAGCTGTGCCCCCAGCCCACTTTTTTTACTTTTTTGCGCTAAATTATGCAGACTGCCTCTGGTCTCGAACTTGCAATCCTCCTGCCTCTGCCTCCGAGCCTCTGTGATTATAGGACTTTGCCACCCTGCTCGCCCAGCAGAACCAACTCTTGATTTTGTTCATTGTGTCTACTGTTTTTTTCTGTTCTCTAACCCATTTGGGATAAGGGCCTGGCAATCCACTCCCAAGGCAATCCCGATACAGTTGCCATTGAAAACCCTATGAGGGTCGCTATGAGTCAGATACCGACTCGATGGCACCTAACAACAACAACTAACCCATTTATCTCTGCTCTAATGTTTACTATTTACTTCCTCCTGCTAGTTTTGTGTTTGATTTGCTTTTATTTTCCTACCTCCTTTAAATGTGTTTAGGTTTCTGAATTAAGATCTTTCTTCTCTTTTTATTATGCATGTTTATAACTATAAATTTCCCTCTTTGCCTGATTTGGGTATCTTACTTTAATTGTTAAGTGTTTCACCTAAGCTACATAAGATTGGGAGTTTTGCCTTGTTTGTACTCAGTCTCTTGACTTCTCACTTTCTCACTCTGGTGAAGCTTTATGCCATGCTGGGAGCTGCCCTTTAGATGTCAAACAAGGACAAACAGAGGTCAAAATCCAATAATCCCTGACTCCTGGTAACAACCATTTGCCTGAAGTTAAAAATGGATCAACTCCCAGTTGAGTTTTTAAGATGATTACAGATCTGGCCTGTACCTTGATTCCAGTCTGATAAGACATCAGAGACAAAGGACCCAGCTGAGCCATGGCTGATTCCTGACTCTGACAAACCATCTGCTATGGTTTGGATCTTAAATCTTGTGAAAGCTCATGTGTTAAAGGTTTGATCCCTAATGTACCAATGTTTGGAAGTGGGGACTTTGGGAGGTCATTGGGTCATGAGGTCTCTGATGTCAAGAACAGATGAATTTATTTATGGATTTGTAACTTAATGAGTTTTAGAGGGAGGGCTTTGTTGTAAAGTGAGCTCCTTCTCTTTGTTTCTTGCTGCCATGAAGTGAGAAGCTTTGTTCCACCATCCATGCCCCACTGTGGGTGGCCTAGAAACAACAGGGCTAAATGACCATGGACTAAAACCTTTGAAACCACCATGAGCCGAATAAATATTTCCTCTTTTAGTTGATTTTCTCAGGTATTTTCTCATAGCTATGGAAAGCTGGCTAACACACTATGAAATAATAATGTTTGTGGCTTTAAACTCCTAACTTTTTAGGTAAATTGATTTACAATAGTAGATAACTGACATGCTATCTTAACATGTATCTTAGGTGTAATTCTAGTATACTCTACATGACTTGACCTCTGTCTACATCTTTCAAAACCTTAAGAAAGTAACTTGAGCATCTCTCTGATCTGTAAGTCACTCAGGGACAAGAATTAGAGAGTGCAGCAAAGAATTAAGTCCTTTCAATGGCAGATTAGATAATGATAAAAAAAGTTTTATGAGTAGGCATTTTATTGGTAATAAAAAATAAATCTATAAAAATGTTGAAATGGCTGGACAGGCTACTCCTTGAGGTTCTGCAAGCAGGAAATAAAGATGAATTGTGCAGTATTTATGGTGTTTACTTAATGTACTCTTTTCAATTTAGTGAACATACTAAAGCATTTATATGATATAATTCTTAAATCCATAGATAGATGTTTGTTGTTAGGTGCTGTTGACTCAGGACTGACTCATAACCACTGTATATACAACAAAATGAAGCAACACTGGAATGCCCAACACTATCATTGGTGCTGCCATGCCATTCATAGGGCTTTCAATGGCTAATTGTTTTGGGAGTGGGCTGGGAGGTCCTTCTCTGGACCCTACAGAACCCGGTATTCCCAGGTGGTCTCCCATTGAAAAACTAACCAGGCCCCACCCTTCTTCGCTTCCGTGATCAGATAGGAAGCGAAGGGTGGTATGGCTGTAGAAAGATAGATAGATAATCTAATTATGATGTAATCCACAGATCTATCTGTAATCATGGAAATGTGTTCACAGTAAAATGTTAGGTGAAAAATGCAGATGGATTGTGAAGATTTGCTATTCTAAACAGTGCTGTGCACATATCCATGATTATTTACTTAGAATAAATTCCTGAAAAGTAAAATTCCTAGGTCCAAATTCATCCCACATTTTAAGAGTTATGTCTTGGTTTAATTCTGACCATTCCAAGTGGCCATGGCAATGGATCCTATCCCTGTGTCTAGCACCTGCTTAAATCTTTGCATGTTTCTGACACAGACCTCATGGAGGGACTTATCTGACTTCTTGCCTCTAATTTCTTTACTTTCTTTTCTAAGAAAAATGGAGTGATTTACTGGCTAAGTATTTATCACTCCAATCTCTGCTGTATCTATTGCTATGCAGCACTTTTTTGTGTGTATGTTTTGTTTTAAACATTATATTATTGACAGGTTTCACATTGAATATATGTTTATCAGACACTGTTCTTTGATTAAAAATCCACTAGTTTTTTTTTTCTAGCGTCTATGTTAAACAGAAGATAGTTGTTTATATTCAGAGGAAAACTCACCTGGCTTTCTCTGTAGCTTAATTACCATGAAGTCCCACATGTGGTCTGCGATGCTATGTAAATTAATAATGTTGTGATTGTGGAGTTCACATAGTGGGGATCGTTACTACCCTCCTCTAGATAACCAAGCAAGCAAACAGCTTTGCATTAACATATATGCTGAGCTCCCATAACATATATGCCCGAAGCATTTTTACCCCATTCCAGCATCTTTCTCTCTTTTCTTTACATTCCTTTTCTTCTCCTTAGAAGCAGTCTGTGGCATTCTTATAGCTACTGTTTCTCCTCTGGGTGGCTATTGAAATATCCCCCCTAATATTTCTCCATTATAATGTGAGCCATCAATAGCACAATGCCTGGTCGGACTGCCTTTCCAGGACGCAGCATGAAGCTATTCCATTACTCTGCCATCCATCAGCACAATAAGCCACAAATCTTTTTCAGTGCAGCACCAGACATGGCCACCTTTGGGCTGGAAGGCAGGGAAAAGGCAGGAATGTTTCCCTAGTGTAGAGAGAAATCAGATGAGTGTATTCTGGTTCCTTCTGTGTATGCTCTTTCAAATGAACCAGCACATGCTTTTAAGGAGAGTCCTTAATTGGAAGGAAGGAAAGTTTTCTTTGGTTAAGTGATTCAGTCAGAGAAATTGCACAAGTCCACTAGGGACAAGACTCCAATATGTGCTTGATTTTCTTTGGAGGATTTGCTAATGATTGGTGGGAGCCCCGGTTCTTATTTATTACTTACTTTTCTTAATAATGAAAAAGAGACCATATGTTGGGTGTGCAGCATGCTGATAAACTCACTTAGAGCAGTAACTGGCAAGTGTGCACATTTTGTACCTTGTGCTAGTAGGGGAGAAATACGAAATACTATTAAGAAATTTGCAGCCTTAGATGGTGGTACCCACTTGGCTATCAAGGTTTATGCTAATATCAGCTAAATATGTGAATGTGTTTAGGGTTTTATTATTTTTAAAAAGAATTTTGAACATTTCTTACCTTCCACAAAATAGCAAACTAAGTTACACATGGATTAAAGAGTTAAAAATTAAAAAATCTAAACCATTGGAAAACTGAGAAGAAAATAGGTGTGAATATTTGTCAAACCTCTAGGGGAAGGTGGATAGGGTTTTCTAAGCTTAAAGTTGATGGAATAAATCACCAAGGATATGATTGATAGATTTAACTGCATAAATATTTTAAATTTTCCCACATAAAAAATTTACCAGAAAAGCAATCAACAAAACTAGAAATAGTTACAGGAAATCCAACTAGGATAATTTTTATATACATATAAAACTTATATAACTTCTATACTATGACCTCAGCAAATAAATGGAGAAAGGACATAAATAGGCAAAAGACAAATATGGAATATATTGGCAAATAACTGTGTAAAAATGTTAATGTTCCTAAGTAATTAAATAAATGTAAATTAAAGCAATGGTGATGTGTAATTTTCCCCTTTTCAAATTTTCCTCATCAATTTATCTGATATTTAAAATAAAGTAATAATATCTAATGTTGATGAAGGTATGGTAAATGATCGCTCTCATCTTCTGATTAGAAGGAAGGTGATAGATAAGATAATATTCATGTTTTCTAAAAGGCCTTTAAAATAAAAATGTGTATAGAAAATGATTGGAAGACTGACATTATATAATGGGACTTCAGAATGGTTTAAAAAATTCTTTAAATTTTTTCTCTCAACATTTTTCCAGCTTTTCTAAATTTTCCGTAATAATTATATATTGCTTTTAGTCTGCAGTAGCATCTAAGTTGCACCAACTTTACCTGTGTGACTCCACTGGGACTTCAGTCTGGTTGTGTTTGCTAATGCCCTTTCTTTCTTTCTTTCTTTCTTTCTTTCTTTCTTTCTTTCTTTCTTTCTTCCTTTCTTTCTTTCTTTCTTTTGCGGTACTGGGGGTTGAACCCAGGGTCGTGTGCTTACATGCTCTGCAAGTGCTGGACCACTGAGCCACACTCCCAGCCCATTTTTTTACTTTTTTGAGACAAGGTCTCGCTAAATTACACAGACTCCCTCTGGTCTCGAACTTGTGATCCTCCTGCCTCTGCCTCCAGAGCTGCTGGGATTACAGGCGTGCACCACCACGCCCAGCTTGCTAATGCCATTTCTAATATAGTCATACTGTTTTCTCTTCCCTAGAATCAAAGCTCTGGACCTTTTTTTCCTTCCTTCCTTCCTTCCTTCCTTCCTCTTTCTTTCTTTGTGCTTCCTTCCTTCCTTCTCTCTCTATTTCTTTCTCCTTTCTTATTTTTTTCAGTATTGGGGAGTTCAACCCCAGGCCTCTTGTAAGCTTTTTGCAAGGGCTCAACCACTGAGCCATACCCCAAGCATATTTTTTACTTTGTGTTTTGAGACAGGGTCTTGCTAAGTTATGCAGGCTGACTCTGGCCTTGAACTTGCAATTCTCCTGCCGCCACATCCTGAGTTGCTGGGATTATAGGCAGGCACCACTGTGACTGATTTAAAATTCTGCACTTTTCTCACAAAGAATCATAGGCTTCTTCTTTGCCTCTCCTGTCCTCAGTATGCCAGCCTACTCTGACACAGTTTGTCTCTCCTTTTGCCTATGGCTTTTGACAGTGCTCTTCTTTCAAATCTGAGTATTCTTTGTATAAATCTGCTTTTATCCCCAGCTCCTTTTGTTTTTAAATTAATTTTCAAGTTTGTACTGCTAATGCTTATTCTCTCTGTGCCTCACTTTCTATATCTATTAATGGGATACAGTAGCAATATATATATTGAATACACACACACACACACACACACACACACACACACGTATTCAAGGTTATTGTGAGATTCAATTAAAGGAGAAAATGTAAGTATAAGTGCTTTGTAAGCCCTGAAGCTCTACACCAACATTATTGTTGTTTAGATTACTTGCTTTACTCAGTCTATACTGGACTCTCAGAACTGTGGCCCAAAAGTAGCTGTGTCTTTTCTATTCAGGCCTCCTGAAGTGTAGGGATAAATCTAGAAACTAATATGGGGCCAAGAGAGGAAGGGAGGAAACATAGTCCTGAGCCTGCTTGGGTGGAGGTGTGTCTAGCCCACCTTGAGTCCTGACTCACTGTGATACACCTGGTTTGAGTCCATGAGGTTGAGGCAACATGGCTCCTGCCCACTGCAGTTGGGGCGTGTCCCTCCTCCAGTTTCTTTCTCTGGTCTCAAATTTTTGCTGAGTCATAAGGTGCTGATTGGCTAACCCAAAAATGTCATGGAAACCTCACAGATTCTGATTGGCTAGCCTGAAATGCTTATAAGGGTGGTGCAGGGAAATAACATTGAATTCTGAGTTGCCACTCTGAAGAGCTCCCAGAGTGGTTGTGTCTCCATCGCACTCAACACCAGTGGGACATGGGGTTCCAATACCAGGCTAAGGAGCCCCACACTGAGGGTCTCATTTGATCACTCATCCACCATTCGTAGAAGGACAGTGTGGACTTTGTCCTTCTTTTGGAGGGCCTGGAGGGGAAAACAATGTTTTCCTCTGGGGAAAGGCTTTGGGGAGGCTGAGGCAGCAGACTGTGTGCTGGTGGTGTTCTTGTTTGTGTGGATAGAGAGGGAGATGGCACAGGAATGGAGTGCACATAGGGGAGAACAATGGTTCCTATGCTCTAGACAAGAGGACTACAGAGTTTTACCTTTGCTTCTCAGTCTCCTTGTTTGTCTTGGGTCAGTAATGACCTTGATGCAGGTGGCTAGTTCATCTCTTCTCAGAGTGATGCACTCGTGGGTTGCTCTTTCTTGAGTGCCTACCATGATGCACCAGGCATTAGTACCAGGAGCTCTGCTGGATCCTATGTTCAGAGATGTGTAGGGTGGGCCCACGTGTCAGGAGCCTGCAAACCAAAGGAAGAACTCTGATATATAAACAGATGACTATGATAAATGTCCCCCATGTGTCTGTCAGCTTGTGCTATAGAGGCTGGTATGTTGCTGTGATGCTGAAAGCTGTGCTACCAGTATCTCAGATATCAGCTGGGCCACCCATGGTAGATAGGTTTCAGCTGAGTTCCTAGACTAAGACACACTAGGGAGAAGGACCTGGCATCTCACTCTCGAAATAATTAGCCATTGAAAATTCTATGAATAGCAGAGAAGCACTGTCAAATATACTGCCCAGAAATGAGCCCTTCAGGCTGTAAGGGGTTCAAGAAATGACTGGGGAAGAATTTCCCCCTCAAAGTAGTTGTTGTTGTTAGATGCTATGGAATAGGGTCCAACTCATAGTGACCCTTATAGGGTTTTCAATGGGTGATTGTTTCAAGATTGCTGCAGGAGTGAACTGCCGTCTCCTTCTCCCATTTTTGTAGTGCTAGGGATCAAACCTTGGTCCTCATCGAGTGCAGAGCAGCACTCTACCAATTGAGCTAAAACACCTTGGATTCAACCTTAATGCCAGGAATGGAGTACAGCCCCTTGGACTTCCTTTTGCTGATGTGGCATGACTCAAAATGAGAAGAAAAATAGTAGCTGTGACATTGGGCTCAAATATAAAATGATTGTGTGCACTGCACAGTATTGTGTAGCATTTTGTTCTGTTGTACATAGTAGGCTTGTTATGATTTGCATCCGGCTTGGTAGCACTCAGCAACAACATTCAGTTGGACTGTATATATTATAATATCTTCAGTGGAGTATGGGGCAGCATCTATAATAATCCTGTTAATACTGGTATTTCTGATGCTGAATTGTTATACTCAACAAAAATCTACATAAACAAACTGACATATGTTTGTTTAGATCAAGTTTTGCCACCAAACATGTATAGAGAAACTAAATTTCAGAGCATGTTAAAATTTTAGATTAAGGGTAAAAAACTATGGGACTATGTTGTTGTTAGGTCATCAAGTTGGGTCCGACTCATAGTGACCCTAGGTACAGCAGAACCAAACACTCCCCTGTTCTGTGCCAGATACATAATCTTATTTATGTTTAAGCTCATTGTTGCAGACACTGTGTCAATCCATCTGGTTGAGGGTTTCCCTTTTTTTCATTGACCTGCCACTCTTCCAAACATGATATCCTTCTCTAGGGATTGGTCCCTCCTGACTACATGTCCAAAATACCTAAGACACAGTCTAGCCATCCTTGCTTCCAAGGAGCACTCTGGTTGCACTTCTTCTAGGACAGATCTATTAGTTCTTTTGGCAGTCCATGGTATATTCAATATTTGTTTCAAGCACCACAATTTAAAAGCATCAATTCTTTTCCTGTCTCCCTTGTTCAATGTCCAGCTTTCACAATCATATGATGCAACTGAAAATACCATGGCATGAGTCAGGCACACCTTCGTCTTCAATGTGACATCTTTACCTTTCAGCACTTTAAAGAAGTCTTTTGCAACAGCTTTTTCCAAAGCAATGTGTCTTTTGATTTCTTAACTGCTGCTTCCACAGGTGTTGATTGTAGAATAGGAGTATAATAGATTTTAATTTTGTTCTTTAATTCTGGGTGCAATAGGTAGTCATTAAGATTCTGCACAGGGAAATGAGATAGTTTTGGTTTGTTGTTGTTGGGTACTCTCAAGTTGAGTCCGACTTATAGTGACCCTCATAGGGCTTTCAATGGCTGATTGTTTTGGAAGTGTATTTCTGCATCCTTCTCCCATTTTGTGATGCTGAGGATCAAACCCAGGTCCTCAGAGAGTATGGAGCCGCACTCTACGCACTGATCTAAACCCCAGCCCCTTAATTTTGATTGGGTGGTAGAAAAATATACCTGCAGCCTTTGTAGAGAGTGAGTTAGGAGAAGGGCTGATTTTTGGACTGTCCCCGGTATTCTCCTCCTGACTCTGTTGGTCCCACTTAACCTCCTTTGGACACTTCCTTTCCTTCACTTTCTGGTGCTCCTTCACTAGATTCCCCTGTTAAGACAAGCCTTCAGACCTCCCACTCCTGTGCTTCTGCACCTCACCTGCCTCTACTTCCTTCCTGGAGCAAGTGAGTTTCCATTCACTTTGAGTCCCATTTCCCCTTGAGGCCTCCCCTGCTTGTATTGAGAAGTGCTTTATCCTTATCCTTTATCCTGAGCTTCCACACCTCTCTTTCATGTCACTAATCATTGCCCCTTAGTGTTTAGAATTTTATCATTCTCTAAACAACAACAACAACAACAACAACAACAACAACAACAACAACAACAAGCGATGTAAGTCTGTAGCCATAGCACCCTGGCATCTGATCCCGCTCATCTCAGAAGCTAAGCAGGGTCAGCCTGGTTAGTCCTTGGAGGAGAGATGGCCTGGGAACAACAGGTAATACAAGCTAGGGAGAAGGACTCAGCAGCCCACTCCTGAAACAATCTGCCATTGAAAACCCTATGAATAGCATAGAAGCACTGACAATAGTGCTGGGCTTGGCACAGTGTTGGAGAGTGTTTCACTTCATTGTACATAGGGTGGCTATGAGCTGGACCTGACTCAACAGCACATAACAAAAACAATAACAAGAAATGTAACAGGTCATTTGCAGGCGAGGAAACAGGGGCCAAATGTGGGGCAGATTATACGAGCTGGCGGTTTAGGAGGTCTAGAACCTGGATCTCTTTGACTCCAGGTGTCTTAGCTTTCTATCACGATGACAAAATACCTGAGAGAATCAACTTAAAAAGAGGAAAGGTTTACTTTGCTCATGGTTTCAGAGGTTTCAACCCATGGCTATAGGATCATTGTTTGGAGTGAAGAAGTACATCATGGGGGGAGCATGTGGTAGAGCAAACTTCTCATCTCATGGCATCCAGGAAGCAAAGAGGGAGAGAGGGGAAGGGCTGGGGTCTCAACATCCCCTTCAATGGTGCAGTAGCAGTGACTGAACCGCCTTTTACTAGGCCCTGCTTCCAAACAGTTTTGTCATCTCCTAATAGCATCACAAGCTGGAGAGAAACTCTTTACCACATGGGCTTTGGGGAACATTTAAGAGCCAAACAATGGCACAAGTGTGGAGTCCTTTTTTCTGTTCTGAGTAGTTGATGAACTATGGCATTCTGAGACTTTGGTTTGAAACTGAGGTCTCCTGTCTTTGGAAGGAAAACCTGAAAATGTGATGGTTTCCTTTTTATTTCATTATGCTGCTTGACAAGTTGCCAAATAAATGATATTTAGATTCTAGATTACACGTTGACACTTGGTCTTTGTGAGTATTTTTGAGCCTGCATCAGTATTTCATTCCTCACTAATGAGGCCTCTGACATACAATGGCATAGCTACTGTTATTTTGTGACAATTATTTTACAACTGCCTGTTGCATTTTATTACCCATAGAGAAGACTGTTTGGCATAATAGGAACTAACTGTTGAGGAAATGCTACCAGTCTCTATTATTTTTCAAATTATGATACTGAATCTTCCTTTCCTTTAACTGTGAAAAGGAGAGGGCAGAAAGGAAATATGTATATTTATAAAATAGCACGTTACCCAAAGACCATTACTTAAATAAGACATCACCCTTTGCCAAATATTTTTAATGCACGTTCAGTTAATAGATATTGATGTAAAGATGGAAGAGGAAAGGAAAAAAATCTATGAATAGACTTCATGCACCCTATGTATGGTATTTTTTCAGCTATTTTTTTCTTTAAGTTTTCTATAGTTGGAAAAAATAACTCCTTCAATACTTTGCAACAGACACACAGGAGCTGTCCTTTGGCATATTGCATGTGATCTGTGGATCGATGAGAAGAATAGTACAGTGCTGCTACTGGGAGACAGGGAAACAACAAACTATCCAGAAAATGATAGCACCTATAAAAATAGTTCATGGTAGAAGTTTGATCTGCTTCGACCTGGCCAGTCTCCCTTGGATCTGACTGTTGGGATTTACTGGTCTGGTTGTTACAGCGTGCTGGGTTCCTGACTCATGATCACAGAGAGTTCCCTTCTCTGTGGAAAGGGACTAGGAAGACCCTAGTTCTGTCACCCACTGGCCGTGTGACCTTGGCATGGAACTTTACTTCTTTGACATCAGTAGTTTCTTCTTATATAAAAATGATATTCTTGCCTCAAAAGATTGCTACAGTCTAAACAAGATAATATGGAAATATGAAGCCATGCATCCAGCATGTAGATGGTGCCTAGCAGATGGTCTAAGGAGACATCATAAATTTTTTGAAGTTAAATTATTTATAGTAGGTCTTTATTATACTTTTTATTAATATTTTAGTTAACATGCTAGTGGGGTATAGAGTAATATGTCAGATGATGTATTCATTATGTAACTATCAAATAAGTATTCTTAATGCTTCCATCTTCTTAAACATTTTACAGAACAAAATAAACAGGAAAAGAAACAAAAAAAGGAAGAAAAAACGTAAGAATTTTGATTATCATGAAATGACAGTGTATGCAACCATGGGTTACACCTTGACTTTTTCCCCTTTTTAAAATTTTCTTTCTTTTTCTTTTTTCTTTTCTTTTCTTTCTTTCTTTCTTTCTTTTTTTTTTGTACTGGGGGTTGAACCCAGGGCCTTGCGCCTGCATGCTCTGCAAATGCTGGACCACTGAGCTGCACCCCGGCCCATTTGTTTTACTTTTTGAGACAGGGTCTCGCTAAGTTACGCAGACTGCCTCTGGTATCAAACCTGCTCCGGCCTCCGCCTCCCAAACTGCTGGGATTACAGGCGTGCGCCACTGCGCCTGGCTCCCTTTTTGGTATTTTCATAGAGTTGCATCCTGTATTTGTTTTTTTTTTCTCCCTCTCTGCTTTCTGTGTTTTTCCTGCTCCCTCTCCCCATCACCCTATCCCCCGAGTAGTCCCCTCCCCACTCATTATATTTTCCATTCTTATATAAGTATGGTTGTACATTTATCTATGTATGCATATATGTATATATGTATAGCTTTTTCTCTTTAAGGTAGATTTAGCTCCCACATATTTGAGCCTGGGTTATTTTGTTTAAAATGGTACTCTATAGTTCCATCCGTCTTTCTGCAAATGACATAATTTCATTCTTCTTTACTGCTGAATAATATTTCATAATGTAAATATACCATAATTTTTTAATCCAATCCTCTGTTGATGGACATCTGGGTTAATTCCATACCCTTGCAATTATGAAGAATGCTGCATTAAATATGGAATTGCAAATGTCCCTGTGGGATGATGACTTATCTTCCTTTGGATATATTCCTAGAAGTAGTGTAGCTGGGCCATATGGTAGTTCTACTTTTAGTTTTCTCGGGTATCTTCATATTGATTTTCAGCGTGGCTGAACTAATTTACAGTCCCACCAGCAGTGTTAAATAAATGCGAAATGGAACTGAACAGATATTTCCTTATTATCCTTTTATGTTTCTGTGGTGTATAATGCTATCCTCCCCATTTGCTGAGGCTAGTCATTGTGATTTGTGTCTTATTTCATGATTAGTCTTGGTTTATCAATTTTATTAATCTACAAAGGCCCAGCTTTTGGCTTTGTTAGTTTTCCTACTGGTTGTCATTTTTCTATTTCTTTGATTTCTGTTCTTGTCTCATTTTAATTTTCAGTTCATCTTTATCCTTATATTTAAAGTATATCTCTTGTACAAAGTATCTATTTCTCTTTTGTTTTTTAAAAATGTAGAAAACCATTATTTATTTTAATTAGTGTTTAGTGAACTTACATTTAATGTATTACTAAGGGCTTTGACTTGAAAGCTCCTGTATTGCTCTTTGTTTTTCATTTATTCCTTTGGGTTTTTTCTCTCATTCTAAGCTCTTGCCTTCATTTGCGTTATTCAATTTATTCAATTATTTTTAGAAATAAAATCATGTTTGTCTTCTTATCTTTTTTAATTAAACTTTAGGGTTTAGTAACCCTAACTTATCCCTTGTAGGCGTATGGATATTATTCTATCACTGACAACATTGTATTTCATGACAGATCTTGAAATGTCTTTTTTGATGATGAATGCAACCCCATTTCTCTTTAGTTTATCATTCCCAGCATAGTAGACCATATGACTGTCTGACTCAAAATGGCCTATGCCAGTCCATTTTAGCTCACTGATGCCTAGAATGTCAATGT
>VMDO01008448.1:0-83982 GCA_007922755.1 Pedetes capensis
CTGGTTTGTTAGTCTTGTTTTTAACTGAAAACAACTTGGAATTTACAAAGCTTTTCTCTTAATGAGTCCTTAAAGATTAAACAATTAAAAGAAACTTTAAGAGTCTGCAACAGACACTAAATTAGCCAAAATTAGAACTAATTTTATGGGCTGGGATTTAGCTCAGTTGGTAGAGCGCTGTGATGCAGTCTCTGAGGTCCTGAGTTCAGTTCCCAGCACCGCAAAAATGGGAGAAGGGCCTGGCAATCCACTCCTAAGGCAATCCCGAAACAGTCAGTCATTGAAAACCCTTTGAGGGTCACTATGAGTTGGAGGATACCGACTCAATGGCACCTAACAACAACAACAGAACTAATTTTATATTTATATGACGAAAGGGTTACACATGTACAGTGGAGGCACAAATGTGTATATAACCCTTTTGCAAAAACAAAATAGATAAAAAGGATTAAATAAATGCTCACTGCAGTTGGAATTATAAAAACCTTCTGAGAATTTATTTCTACAAAGCAATTTGATAAGATTGTTATAGTCAGAAGTGAGTCAATATGCTATTATTTATTTTTATTTGAAAATGTGGGATGGTATTAATAGTTTATAGTGCAAGAAAAATGCTTCTTTTAGAGTAATTAAAACTTAAGATGAAATTATTTGAATGGCTCTGATATGATTTTAATTTAAAAATTCAGAATCTAAAGTTGCAAATATATACATAATATGTGGGATAAAAACATTTTAGGTTTGTTAGTATTTTCAGAAACAACTATAGAATTCCATACTTACCATAAATCCATAAATTCCATAAATCACATTTTAAAACATGCAAGGATAATTTGAAATGTCATGTGCAAGGAACTGTTGACATCATTGAGAATGTTAATAGATTTTGAATTTAAGATAGCAAATCCCCATTGGTTCCTGTGGCCTCCTTCTTCCAAAGCACAAACATACACATGTATGTACAGCACTGGCCCCACAGAAGCAAAAGACAACTCACAGCTTACAAATAGAGAAGGGGAAAAAGCAAGTGAAAAGGGTAAGAAAGGCCCCAGTGGTAGAGCACTTGCTCAAAATGTGCAAGACTATGGGTTTTATCCCAGCCCAAGGAAAAAATAATGATAAAAGGAAAAAGAGAAAGAATATTATAAGAGCAATACAATGGAAAAATTCCAAATAAAAATAAAACATCAAACATATTGTTCTCTCATTTGATTTGAGTTAAAAATGTATTTATGTAAGGATGAAATAAGGTGGTATTGGAAGAAGGGAAGGAAGCAAGGATGGAAGGAAGGGAGGGAGGGAGGGAAGGAGGAAGAAAAACTCAAATACTTACCTCTGAAATAATAAAACAAACAAAAACCCAAAGCAACAAAACCTTAAAACTATACTAAAGAAGACTAATAAATTAATAAATGAATTAATCCAGCTATGATTACATAGCATGCTTCTCTTTCTTTTGATTCATGTCTATTTTCCATTTCATTAATGACTAGACTATAAACACCAGAAAAATGAAAATCCTATTTCCTGCTTCTGATGAGCCTCTTCCATAAAATGCATGCCTAAGTGCCAACAAAACATTTTAAATTCAGTTCTTTTTTTTTCTCCTTATAGTGGAAATGATGATTCTTCTTCCACTATGGATTTTATTTTTACACTTTTAAGGTACTTTCAAAAATAAGTGATTTACTTGTTAAATATCTCAGAGGTAGGAAAAAAAAAACTTTTCATTCTCTTTGATTAGTCATACCTTTTTGTTTCTACATCTATTTGGCTTTTCTTGTATCAATAGTACTATTTTTGGAGCTCTATTCAAAAGGATATCTCTGGACCATATTATCCACCACATTTTCTCTAAAGAAGATGTTTTCCTTTGGGGCATTATAGGAATTGGTTTTCAGGGAATTAAGGAATATACTTTTGTGTCACCAAAATATCCATATATAAAGGTGACAGTTTTCCTGAGCAAGGTCATGAGTTAGATACAGTAAAGTTAACCAGGTAATCAGCACCATTTTATCACATCCAATTTTACACCTTTAGTCATACACAGGGACCTCTGGAATCCGATACAGACTGTGAATGCTTTTCAGTTGTCCTGGGCCCTTTTCTGATATCAGATGTCTTAAGTATCACCCGCTGGTCCCTCCAGAGTTGCTTGCTCTCTGCCTGCTAGTGGAGAATAGCAATTCTCTTTGTCTGTCTGCACAACTTTTCGCTCTGGCTTGCACAGACTTCCTTCCTCTCTTCAGATACCACAGCTCCTGAATTTGTCTTTGTTCCTGTCTCCCCAAGTTCTGTTAAACATAGTCCTGCCATTAATCGGAACTCTGGGAAAATAAGGAAGATGCAAATAATCTCCTTTTATGGACACAAAAGCTAAAGAATACTCATACATATGGTGTGATTGCAGCATGCTAGGTCCTTAAGCCATTCAATAGGCTCAGTTCATCAAATCAAGTAGTCATTAATACATTTCTTTAAAAAGTAAGAATAGAGTTCTGTGTGCCTAGAATTGCAACAATAAGAATTGGACTAAATAATGTTTATTCTGCTCTATCTCTAAAGATGGAAACATTCAACATTTTTAAAGTATCCTAATTCAGAAAACACACACGTGATGACCAGTTTTGCCCATTACTATGCTAAACTAAGTGCAATAAGTTACAATTTTCAAAAGAGCTCAATATTGAAATAGTATGCGATCTCAACCAAAAAGTTTGCATTTTAACATCTTGAATGTTGCTTTTACATTATTCACATATTTTCACTGTAAAACAGGAAAAAAACTTCAATCTAATATCCTACTAAATTAACAGTATTTTACTTATATAAAAGAACATTTATAGAAATGAAATTTCTTAACAATTTCTACTCAATGCATTCAAGCACTATGCATGAATCCCTGCTCCAAGAACACTTCATGAAATCTCGTGACTAAGAGAACAAATTGATACTTGCTGATTTAGGAAAAATTGCTGCAGAGTGGCTAAATAACTATTCCATTAAAAGATTAGTTTTTCTTGGAATTAATAAAAATGGGGAAAAAGAAAAAAGTGTAGTGTTACTCTTCCATTTATTCAATAGTCTGTATTATATAGAAATGTGTCCATGTTATAGTTCCGTACATAAATTTTCCAATTTTGTTAAAATAATTAGTAGTAATTATTCTTGTGCCCAAGAATTAAGGGTCATCGAGGGACCAGTATGGATCAGTGAACCTTAGACTTACAGAGGTGAAAAAGCTATCCAGTTCACCCATCTGGTTTTGGAAGTCTGGCTAGCTCTACACATCTAGAGCGCCACTCTCACAGGCATTGGGACAAAAGTGTGGCTGAGGTTTACTGATTTATCCCAATAAGTTTCCTTAACTAAAACCAAATATAATTTAATACTTGCTTTGCTTGCACTTTTTATATGAGCTGCACATGAACATCTCAAACTCAGTATGAATTTATCTTTGTCTAACTTTTTAATGTTCATATTGCCTTTAACACATGTAGCATTTTTAAACAGAAAATTCCATATTAACACTCTTAAATGATGAGTAAAACATCACATGAACGAGAACACTGTCAGATAAAATCTTCAAACAAACACAAGTAACTCTATTATAAAAGAAAAATGTGTTTAGCAACTGAGAAGATATGATTTATACTTGACTATCACTTAATAAGCCTGCAGCCATAGCCCTGTGGCATCCGATCCCGTCAGATCTCGGAAGCTAAGCAGTGTCGGGCCTGGTTAGCACCTGGATGGGAGACCGCCTGGGAACACCAGAAGCTGTAGGCTTGGGAGAAGGACCTGGCAACCCTCTCCCAAAAATCAACCTGCCATTGAAAACCCTATGAACAGCAGAGAAGCACTGACAATAATGTTTCCCCTGTTGTACAGAGGGTCGCTATGAGTCGGATACCGACTTGACGGCACCTAACAACAACAACAACCACTTAATAGAGCATATTGTATAGGATAACATAGTCACAATAGGGGAAAAACTGAAATTATAAATATAAAATATATTGAAAAAGGAATTTGCCAGAAACAAGAGCAATACATTCCTCTTACAATCTGGAATCTATGTCTCTGAGATACTTCTGCTAACCAAGAGACTTTAGAGAGGAATTTTACGAAGAAGAAAAACTAAAATGAAAATACAATGATTTTCCCACGATCTTGATTTAAGAGTACGTAGTTATTGAAGTCAGGAACTGGAACTGCTGTTGAAAGCTTTTAGTTCATTTTTGTAAATCACTGAGCTTTAAATAAGATTGCATTTTTAAATATCACAATTTAATTATTTTATTTTCTAGGGGGAAACTGTAACAAACAATAGAAAACAGAGAAACTATGCTTGAGTATCTCATAACCTAGGATATTATAGCTACAATTTGTTACAATCACTGAAAGGAAAAAGAGAACATGAAAATACCATATAGAGTTTCTTTAATAATATTTGCTTAAAAGTAAAAAAAAGATTCCTTCCACAGATTACACAATTTTGGGGAGGGGGGATTGCAAACAGATGATACCAAAAGTCACCACCAATAACGGAAAAAAAATAGCCCTATGCATGAGCCTTGAAGAAAACTCTGTATTTAGAAAAATAGTGCTAAAATGTTTGTGCATTCAGCTATGAAAACCAAGATAAGGTCTTTATATTTATCACCATAATATCTTTGAGTTAAAGCAGTTTCAGTTTGCAATATTTGGCATAAAAATACTAGAAGTAAATAGATTCTGTAAAGCATAACACTTAGCACAAATCTTCAGACTACACATACTGAACACATGATTGACTATCAACATAATGCACACAAGACAGCTTGCTGAAATGTGTCAAAAACTTACAAAACTAACACTTTATTAATAGGTGATATAAGGACATTTTACTGTTTTTTTCATCAGAACTGCTTGGCTGCAAAGTGATCCTCACTAAAACATTTGTCTATGAGATGTTATTCTTTTTACATGTGTGAAAATTTCCATCAAATTCCTAGTTAAAATGATATCTTAGAAATGCAATTGTCATGAAATATTATAATAAAGGATTTTAGTGAAATTAATCTATGTGAGAATCTATTTTTCAGTTACAAAACAGTCCCAAATGTTCTTAGAGGTTGATATTGTCCTAATTTGAGTTGCGAGAACAAAAACTGAAATTTGCCAAAAATTACCCTCACGAAGAGTATGTCTATGAATCCACAACAAAACTAATACTACCAGTCAAGCTGATTTTAAAAATAAAAAGGCACCATTTAGATCAGTGGTAAGTACAAAGATAACTCAAATTCAACTCTAACCTTTACGAGAGCATAATGGCTCATACTACTCTATGATGACATTTTATTTTCTAAACTTACATTTTCACATTTTAATATCCTTTTCAATATTCTATGTATATCATCAAAAGGTATTGGCAAAAGATAAAGCAAAAATGTGACATTAATAATCCAGACCACCATGAGGCTACTTGCTTCTCATTCATTCAACATTTCCTAAGTGCCTACTATTAGCAAACAATGATCCCTGCAAAAAATTCTTGCTTTCATTGAACTTTATGGTTTAGTGGAGAAGCAGGTGATCAGAAAAATAAGTAAAATAAGTGGCATGTTATTTGGTAAGTACTGGAAAGGAAGAACAACTTATATACATCATATATATGATGCTGGTGAAATTGGAAATGGTTGAGGGAAAGCTCCACAGAGAAGGGAATTTATGTGTGGAGATGGGAGGGAAGGGATTGACTTAGCCATGGAAATGTTGCCAGGGGGAACATTTCAGCCCAGCAGAACCGTAAATGCAGGCCTAGTGAATGGTACTGGACATGATTAAAAAACAGCCTAGAGTCCTGTGTGGCTGGACAAGAGAACAAAGAGATGCATAGGTATTAGACCAGTAAGGAGAAGACAGGTGATGCAGTATCTTAAGGTGCTCAATAGAAATTTGGGGTTTTGCCACGAATGAGATGGGAGCCATTGGAGGATTTGGAGCCAGGAAGGGACATCTTTTGACTTAAATATCAACAAGATTCCTTGGACTGCTGTGTTAAAGACTACAAGGAGAGAGGGCAGAAGCACAGATGATTGAAGAACCTGGTGGAATAACTTTCTACCTATAATGAAAACCAGAAAACACTGACTTTTGTGGCTTATCCGTCCTTATCTATTCCTGTTAAGCACGTATCACATAGTCTATATATATGTGTGTGTGTGTGTATATATATACATATACATATATATGTATATATGTATATATGTGTGTGTATGTATGTATACATACACACACACACACACACACACACACACACACACACAGAGTTGTCATTGTTAGATGCCGTAGAGTCGTGATCAACTCATAGCGACCCTCGTAGGGATTTCAACGGCTGATTCAGGATTGCCTGGGGAGTGGATTGCCACATCCTTCTCCCATTTTTGCAGTGCTGGGATTGAACTTGGGATCTCAAAGACTACAGAGCAGCACTCTACCAACTGAGCTAAATCCCAGGTGCAAACACACACACACACACACACACACACACACACACACACACACACATAATTGTTAATTTCAGATAATCAAAACTTCATGAAATAGTATCTTAAAAACTCCAGTACACTGACCATTTAGGATAATTAGTCCAGTACAGGCAGGAGAGATTCAACAACTGCCCATCGCCTTATGTGATGATTTGGATGAGCAGTGGACCCGAGAAAGGCTCAGGTGTGGAAGACTTGCTCTCCAGCTGGTGGAGCTACGGAGAGGTGATGGGATCATGAGTGTGCTCACTTCATCAATGGAGGAACCCACTGATGCATTCATGCCTGAAAGGGCTATTTTAGGTGGAATCTGTTTGGAGGAAGTAGGTCCCTGGGAACGTGTCTGAGGAGTGTATCTTCTCCCTGGCTCCACCCTAGCTCCTGCTCTCTCTCTGTAAGAGATCCACCTCTGCTGTCTGCTCACCATGAAGTAAATAACTTTGCTCCACCACATGTGCCTGCCATGATGGTTGCCTCACCACATCCCATAAGCAGTGCAGCCAAGCAACCACAGACTGAAACCTCCAAAGCCATAAGCCAAAATGAATCTTTCCCCCTTTAAGCTATTTGTGTCAGGCAGTTCACAGCACAAGAAGTCTGACTAACACCCTTCCTCACCATGATTCCTACTTCCTCATCCCGGAGGTCACGTCTATCATAAATGTAATTTTATAATTCCACCATTATTTTATATTTTACTTTAAGAAAATTTAAGAATCTAAGCATGTATTTCTTTTCATCAGTTAATATCATGTCAACAAAACAGATACTCTCTTCTCTGTCAAATGCCATGAGAGTATTACAGTGAATTATGTACAACATGTTGGAAAAATGGGAACTAAAAGTAGACAAGAGGTCTTACTTGGAACCCAGAAGAACATAAGCAGCTTAATGCCAAATCCTGCAGCTGCTCTTATGAAACCTGCTGGCTTTCAAAGCTAGGAACCCAGAGAATTTCAGTCTCCTGTTGCTAATGCTTCCTTGATCAGGACAGAGGCAAGGACACCTTACTGCTCCCAAGAGTATTCACCTTGGCTCTTGCCATTGAAGAAAGAAGCACAATAAAGAGAAAATGGAAACTGGCTGCAAATAAAATCCAGGGAATGTTTTTCAGACTTCTAGCCCTCTGGCATACAGAGAAAAGGCACCAAAGGTTGGAATTGTATAGGGGGGAAAAAATCAACAAATAGCACACTTTGGTATATGTTTCAGTTTTTAAAGACTTTTCCCTATACATAAATCTTTTAAATTACCTGGAATTAATTTCTGCTTTTAGTACAGAAGTCCAATTCTACTTTTGCTAAATATATCACCAATTTTTGATAATTGATTACTGTTGAGACCATTGGCTAATCAAAGATTAATACTCTCGTGTCATATTTTATACTTCCTCATCTTTCAGGCTCTGTTGCAGGTTTCTTTTCTACTGCATAGGTAAATACATTTAATTATCTTGGTATCATTAATATAACTTATTGGCAAGGATTTGGTAGGAAAAATTCCCCCACATTAACCTTTAATGTCATTTTAGCTGTTCTTGGCAACTATACTCTTTCAAATTCAATTTAGTATTGTCAAGTTTGCTAATAAATTCTGCAGGAAAGTATTGATATTGCATTAAATTTATGTGTAATTTGAGGAAAATTATATCTTTATGTTAGTGAGATTTACCCATGAATGTGGTATCCAATGAGGAGTCTTTCTTAATAAAGTTTAATGAATCTCCTACAAAAGATTTTACCTTTTGTTAGACTTATTCATGAGTATTTTTGTTGCTATTATAGTAGGACCTTCTTTTAATTACTCTGTGTAAATTTCTAGAGGGATATAACTGATTATAAAGATATTCACCTATTTTCCCAGTACTCATTTATTTAAGTGATTCATATATACCTTTTGTTCAAGCAGTAATCATGGGCATCTTTTCCATGCTCTAATTTTAAACAGTATCCCTGCCTGTGATTTTTCACTTCTATGTTTAATATTTGCAGGAAGCTATATGTGCTTAATTGTTTAATCATGTAACAGGTGATTGACTCTGCATCAGGGTCCGTGCTAGACACTGGAATATGTCACTGAACAAAGTGGATCAAACTGCTTCTCCAGCTTCATGCAAGCTAAAAATTATTTCAACTATTTCTACTTTTCTGCCTTTCTCCTAAAGTGTTTAATTTTACCAAATGCATATAGTAGGGTATTAAAGTTGAACTACTTACGTTTTAATTTCCTTTGAGACTCAATGTCAATGAGGAACAGTGTCTTCCTTAGTCAAAGTGAGTGAATAGAATATGCATGTAAGACTTGGAAGACATGCAGCTAAAAATAGGCTACATAACAAATACTTTTTCTCATTCAAATGAATGCATTTGAGCATGTTAGGAACCCTGAAGTTTGGAAATTTTTGTTAAAGAAGCACTGGGTTCCTGAGAATTTATAATGATAAAATTGCTCTTTCCTTGAGTTGAAATTAACACTTCTTGATTATGGAAAAAACAGATTTAAAGAATTAATACTAAACATTCTAGGTTGGAAGCTTCTATTGGTATCTTATCAGGGGAAATATAAAGGCAAATATTCATAAATTATGAGGTCAAAATTCTCACACAAGTAAAGGAGACACCACAGCTCAATAGTAGCAACAATGAAACAAAAGTAATTCAGAGATCTGAGTAATTCAGATTGTAACAATGAGATGAAAGAAAAAAGAATGGAACGTGAAATTATTCTTGATGTTGGCCCTAATCCTCTTTTTCCACCCTCTGTCAGCCTCCAAATAAAGGCAAAACAAAAAAGATTGTTAAAAGAAAAAATTAGGGGCACAAAAAAGAACACCTTTTAGCAAGGCAACAAAATTATTATAACCAGATAATTCAACATTTCATTTAAACAGTAAGTTGGACACAACTGGAGAGAGAGAGAGAGAGAATGATGTTGAAGATATACAAAACCTGGAAAAATAGATAATAAGATAAAACAACAAAGCAGATGAAAGAATAACTGGAAGACATCGTATATGGAATTGCCCTGTTGAGTTTTCTGGTTAAAGAACTGTCTCTCTAAAGAAAAAATGCATTTGTTGCTAGACTCCTTGGGAACTACCATGTTGGGATCTTGCCACCTACTCCAGCATGTTCTGGACCATGACTATAGCATCAATAATTACATGATTTCATTCTTTAATATGTTTCAGTAACATTAAAAGTAATTTCTAGTAGTGTCTTTCACCACTCTCCTCCTCATCTACCCCAGCTTCCCAAAGTACAAAGTATCCTTGCTATCAATACATTATTAGTAAAATGTTGAATAGAAACAATTTGGAATTTTCAAAACCTAATACTATAAAGAAATTTAAAGCAGAATCCATAAAAGTTAGCTTGACATTTAGTTGAAGGAAAAGGTGAACACTGTAGCATAGAACATTGAAGGGTTCTTTCTGGTGGCTAATAGATTGCAGCTTTGTCTAAAGGAACAAGTCTTGGAAGCTAAAAAATATAGTTTTATTTTCAAAATGTATATAAAAGGGACATAATTGGAATGTACTGTTTACAACACATAATAATGAAATTTTCAAAGTCCAGGAATTATTGATATACACAGGAGGTGCTTCAGTTTCTTTCATTCTCACCAATGTCAGATCGGGAAACTGAGTCTTTGAGAAATAATAGCACAAGCACAATATCCCACACCTGACTGGGGTTTGTTGCTGGGGTTTGTTGCATAGTTGTTGGACTACAGAATATGTGGTTGTTATCTGTCCTCCTTATGTAGTAAAGACTCCCAGACAGAAGTCCATCAAAAACACAAAAAGGAGAGGGACATGTATTACTGAAAGAAGCCTCAACCTTTGGCAATTGCCAGGGTGAATGATTTAGACCCCCTTTCTGTATTTTGGTGTCCTCATTTTTAAAAGGATGTTTATTGGATAAAGAATGTTATAAGGATACAGTTATAGGCAAGCACAGGACAGTGGCTGGCACAGAAGTTCCTCTGCTTTCTCTAAAGGAAATTTCTCAATCAGCCTCATTGTTCCTTTTCCTTGATTTCTTTAAATCCCACAGTCTTCTGAATTTCAGGCTTCTCCCTAGTTTCTCTTTTTGTATTGCTATCCTTTCCTTGCGGGCTGGGATTTAGCTCAGTGGGTAGAGCGCTGCGCTGCAGTCTCTGAGGCCCCGAGTTCAGTTCCCAGCACCGCAAAAATGGGAGAAGGGCCTGGCAATCCACTCCCAAGGCAATCCTGAAGCACTCAGCCATTGAAAACCCTATGAGGGTCGCTATGAGTCTGATACCAACTTGATGGCACCTAACAACAACAACAACAACAACATCCTTTCCTCAGAATCGGCAAGTGTTTCGACCTGCTGTACATAAGGTCGCTATGAGTCGGACTCGACTCGACGACACCTAACAACAACAACAACATCCTTTCCTCTTGCTACTGTTAGTTAGGTGTAGTTGAGTCACATCCAACTCATAGCGACCCTCACAGGGTTTTCGATGGCTGATTGTTTCGGGATTGCCTTGGGAGTGGATTGCCACGTCCTTCTCCCATTTTTGTGGTGCTGGGAATCGAACCCAGAACCTCAGACTGCAGAGCACTGCTCTACTAACTGAGCTAAATCCCAGCCCCCTCTTGCTTCTACTTCTCCTTTATCCTTTTGCATTTCTGATTCTCTGAAGCATTCTCTTCACATGCTTAACTTCTGTATGCCCAGATTTCCTTCTGTGATGATTAAACCCCCCCTTGGATTTTGTTGTTGTTGTTGTTATGTGCCATCCAGTCAGTATCCGACTCATAGCGACCCTCATAGGGTTTTCAATGGCCCTTGGATTATAGCTCCTTCCTATCACTTCTCTCTTTATCTTTGACAAATGTTATTGCAGTGCACTAATGCAATCTTTACTACGTCAGCTTAAAATGTGTAGGAAATGTGTTGCAGTATTTATTTTTCCTTTTCTACTAGTCATTATGTAAATTATTGCTTTAGCTGTACATTATATTCAGGAGTAAAAGAAATGTCAGAGAGTTTGGATGACATGGGGAAGCTTGCTTGCCTGTTGAAATAAAACTATTTTGATCTCAGTGGGCCACAGAGAAGAAGCATAGGAAAAGAGATCCTTTTTAGCTTGATTAAAATCCACTGCACAGCCTCATAGTAATGCAGCTGTGTGCATGCCCAGTTTTATTAATTAATATCTACCAATATTCATTCTGCTGCATAAAAGATTTCAAATAAACCAAACTTTATAATACATGTTCCAATTTTATTAATCCATGGTTCTCATGGTAATACAAAAAAATGCTATTAAAATATACAGAAGCATTCCAATGATTTAAGAATTTATAATATAATTCCTGCTACAAATATGCATGTCCTCTAGTATCCTAATACTTCATGCATCAATTCAAAATTTGTGCTTTTTAAAAAAATAATTTCTTCTTTGCTGCCTGAGATTATTTCCCTCCAAACCTATGAGATTTCTGGAATAATCCCAATTAATTAAAAGTGATTTCAGAAACAATTTTATGAGAATTTAGGAACTAAACCCTTTCATTCTAAACCATAGCAAGTAACTCTGCACTAATATTGTCTGACAGTGACCTAATTAGAGTTATTTGCATACTAATGAGACTTTGAAGGAGATAAGCAATAGCATGCTTGTAATAGATAATTAATTTATATTTCAAAATAAGCTATGGCTATTTAACAACAACTCAAATGACACATTGAATTAAGAGTTGTTCAAATTACTTCTTCACAATAAACTACCACTACATCTTTTCAAATTTGCTTAACCCTCAAACTGATGAATATACCCCATGTATCCATGTATATTCATGACTCCTAATTAAGTGCTTAATTCTAAAATTCTTTAAAATACAATCTCTCTGCTAAGAAATTCAGAACAATTTATATATTCTTAATTTGTGTTTTCTACTTCTGTTGTCACATGTATCAGAATAGTACAACATAAGTTTCAAATAATTTTACATCATCTCCTAGGATCATAATTCCAATATTTTAGTCATTGAAATGGGAGCAGAAAGTAGCAAAGGGCTTTGGGCACAGAAAGCAAATCAAAATAAACCAGGCCCTCCTGTGACAGCCTTCTGCACGCCTCTGCTGCCTCCTACAGATTTTCAGTGGCTGACTGTTTGGGGCTTGTTTCAGGAGTGGACTACCACATCCGTCTCCCATGTTTGTGGTGCTGTGGATCGAATCCAGGTCCTAATAAGGTGCAGAGCAGAGCTTTACCAACTGGGCTAGGTCCCAGCTGTGAAAAAAGACTTACAGATCCTTAAATAAATTAGCCAGGACCACTAATTAACTTGCTCAACACATCCAATAAATTGTCCCTGACTGATCATTGAAATCATAACATATCTAAACTCCTTCACCAATCACTGACGCTAGGAATGGGGAAGTGAGTTGGATGATTTATATAATTCCTCTTCTTCTAATTTGCTGATCTCTCTCTCATTTAGGTTTCCCACTGTAACTCTGGTTTACTTTCGTAAAGATAAGTCTCCCTACACTACAGCTTTTCTGTTATCCATTAGTCTGTGCCTGACAGTCTTGTGGGAGAGAAAAGCACTGATGACATAATTGTGGGTGAATTATGAAAGTAATGTGGGGTTTTACCCAGGAGAAATTCCAAATTTTCACATAAAAATAATCACCCCATTGTCCGCCTCGGGCATGTCCAACACAGACACTCTCTAGGACATTCATGTACCTCCCACAAGAAGGTTGAGAGGAGCTATTACTGGAATTTCAGGTAAGCAGGAGAGAATTTAGAGTACAGCAAACACACACATAGACAGGAGGAAATCGAAAGGGGCCACACGTTAGAAACTTCAGTTTTACAGCTGGTCCTATAAATTTGAAAGCCTAACAGAACCTCAAAGGTTGTAAATCCTTTATCTTTTACAATACAAAAGGAATTGCAATGGAGTTAGACATTTACAGTTGTTGGTGTGTCATTGTTCTGAAAACTAGAAGAATCATAGACTCCAGGGCTGGCAAAAACCTCCAGAGGCTTTGATGTGATGCTATATTCTTTTCTTTCTAACCTGAATATAACTTAGGGATAGGGATTTTATATTCCAATTTATATGGGGGAGTCACTACCAAAAAGAGGAAAGATCACATTCTGAAGTTCACAGTCAATAAGTAATGGATTGTGAAGGAACCTAATCTTCCAAATCAATGTTCTTCTTTTTTCTTTAAATTCAACAAAAATTCTAGAATGTACCATGCTAGCATCCATGTTGTTGTTTTTATTAGGTGCCATCAAATCTGTGTCTCACTCGTAGAGACCCTATGTACAACAGGCAAAACACTATTGTCAGTGCTTCTCTGCTATTCATAGAGCTTTTAATGGCTGATTGCTATTTTGGGAGTGGATTGCCAGATCTGTCTCCCAAGTCTACAGCCCCTTGTGTTCCCAGGCTATCTCCCATCCAAGTACTTAACCAGGCCTGACCCTGTTTAGCTTTTGAGATATCATGGGATCAGATGCCACAGTGGCAGGCTGCAGGCATTCTATGTGGTACCTTACCTAAGGGGGTACAGTGTAGTCTTTCTCATGGCAAATCCCCTAGACTGCCTCCATTGGAAGATACCTGGCCACATAAACATTGTAGGTAAGACCAAATCTAAAACCAAATATACCATAGTAAAGAAATTTTACTAATTTGAAAAAGGCCTGTTTACTAACACTTGAAATATACCACATATAAACATTTCATATAATACATCAAATAGAATTACTACACTAAAATATTCCATCTCTTTTCAGTCTTAGAAATAATCTAGCTTCGATATTCTGGCACAGAGAAAGCTGAACCTACACTCCTCTGAAGAAATCAATCTCATGCCAGAAATGGATAGCAGTATTTTCGGTGCCTCTGTTTTCAGATTTGGACATTGCATGCCACTTGATTCCTGGTTTGACTGTATACACGCTGTTCCGTTGATAAGCTCACATGGATACTCAGCTGGTATTGCTGAGCACATGTCACTTCAAAGAACGTAACTGTGCCCCTGTCAGTGAAAAGCAGCCCGTGTGGTCTCTCAGCTGAAGAAGCATTGTCTTCATCATTAAACATCTTTCACGATGCTGAGTTCTGAGTTTCAGAATTGTCTGGGCGCTGCAAAATACTGCTGTAAAAGTCACCTTGGTACATGTGCTAGTAGCCAGTGACACATCACCGAAATGACATTTCCTTTTGGAAAAGTCATACTTTCTGTTCCCTGCAGATAAAAATAGCAGAGGCCTCCAGCGCTGTTCCACATTTTATGGTCTCATGGACAAGCATAAGAAGTTTCATTTATAAGACAACAAAAGCCATGAAGTGTTCATTTAATTGTACAGAGTGCCAGAGTTTCCCTGAGTTCTCTCTTTCAGTCTAAATTAGATCTGTAGCATTGACGTGGATCTGCATCTTCACTTGTCAGTCATGGAGCTGAGCAGTTCTGTTGGCCAGGCTTGCATCTACACTTTGGAAATATTTTATAATTCTGGGTACTAAAGTTAAATATCTCTAGAAGAACAATAAAATGATATTCTATCAGTTTCCATGCATGTTATACATAAGGGTAGTTTGTTGCTTTTTTGTAAGTATTTAAACTTATACGTGTTCTGGTCTGGATGTAAACTTAGTAGAACCTTTCTAGACATGTAGCACAAATGTATGGACAACAATAAGACTCTGAAGGTTAAGAGACAAAGACAGACCTAGAATGTACATTGTTGTTGTTGTTGTTGTTGTTAGGTGCCGTCAAGTCATGTCCAACTCATAGTGACCCTTCTGGGGTTTTCAATGGCTGATTGTTTCGGGATTGCCTCAGGAGTGGATTGCCACGTCCTTCTCCCATTTTTGTGGTGCTGGGAATTGCACTAGGGATCTCAGAGACTGTTGAGCAGCGCCCTACCAACTGAGCTAAATCCCAGCCCCAGAAGGTACATTAGCAATGGTTATTCATCTCAAGGGTACTGATAATTCTACCTCATTGGACCAGAAGAAGAGGTTGGTTCTTCTTAACAATCTTTGATAAAGTAGAGCCATAGCTGACTGCATTAGGTCCAGGCACATTCTAGATACATTATCCTTTTAATAGGTGACTGGTGATGAAAAAAATTAACAATAACAAAACCCCCATGCAAACCTATTACTGCTCCTCACCAAGTTCTACTTTCCCTTTGTTGGTTGGGAGCATAAAGCTTCAGTCTGGGAATGAACTATAGGAGATGGAAAAGAGCTAGACAGACTAGCTGAGAACCTGTAGGTAAAATCTTGAAAAACAAATAAACTCCATTTGATAATTCGTAGCCTAGAAAGACTGAAAGGCATAAAGAAGGAACCACAATTATAATGAAATGAAATAAATGACAAGGTATGTATGAGCTGTGGTGGTCATGGGAGGTACTGCAAGCTTATGGAGGAGCAGGCACTAAGGGTAGTCTTGTTAGAAGGTGGTCCTTTGCTATTAATTAGCTGAGAGTTCTTTTCTGTCTGTTGGAATGGAGATCTCAAACAGGCACAGCATATCCTCCCTAGTGTCTTTTGTTCCACTGGGGTGGAAATTGCAAGCATCTCAAGGACAGCCCTCCTCACTACCAGTGGCTCTGAGCTTCCAGTGCCAGGGAACCTTCACTCTAGATAAGTTACGGCTCTGGAGGTTGAGCTGCAGCAGCCATCAGAGAATGTGACCAGCACCCACCGGCCCCCATGAGTGACAGCTACACTCACAGTGACTCTGGAAAATATCCAGCAACGTAGGCCAGTTCTCTCTGCAGCTCTGCCACCGATGTCCTGCCCCTGCAGCTACTTGTCTCCCGCTGTGTCTCACTTCTCCGTTGCCTCTTGCTTCCTTCATTCTCACTTCCAAAGTCCTTCCCAGTCTCCGCCTCCATGGCCTGTGGTCCAGGCACTCTCAGGAACCCCGCAGCTGTCTTGTAGAGACTGTGGGGGCTCCTGGACCTGGAAGCCTGGAAGTGCCCTTTCCTTCATGTTGCCTGCCAAGCCTCCTCTCTCCATGACAGAAGATCACAAGCAGGCTGGGAAAACACCCAGAGGAACATTTATGGGGGGCAGAAGGCACAGCACAAGGTGGGGGCAGTGCACAGGATGAGGCCTTCCAGGCTGACCCAAGGTGAGTGAGAGGAGGATTGCTTGTATAGCTGGTCGTGCCTGCACACAGCCTCCTCTCTGCTGGCCACAAGCACTTTGCTTAGTCACACAGGTCCGTTTGGGCTCGGGAGGCCTTCCTGATCCAGCTTTCATAGGTGGAGGAGGCTCCCCTCTCCCTCTGATTGAAGCTATCTGCCAGTGGACAGGGGGCATCTGGAGCAGCTGTGGGTCGTTTCTTCTTTCTAAGCATCATCTGTAGCTGTGGCTGCCAAAGTGGCGTTGTCTCAAAGCTGTTACAGGGTTGCTGCCGCTATCATGACTGAAGCAGAGCCTCCACACTGCTGCTGTGGAAGCCGCCTCCCCTGGGAGAGAAGTGGCCCCTTCTGCGGGGGCCAGCACCACTGTGGTGATTTCTGTTCCTGGATTAAAGTTTCTTCCAGGCATTGGGGGCTGATTTGGAGTCTCTGAGCAGTTGCAAGGCATTTAAAGAAGCTAAGGGCTGGGATTTAGCTCAGTTGGTAGAGTACCACTCTGCAGTCTCTGAGGTCTCAAGTTTGATTCCCAGAACTGCAACAATGGGAGGACATGGCGATCCACTCCCGAGGTAATCCTGAAACAGCCAGCCATTGAAAACCCTATGGGGGTCACTATGAGTCAGGCATGACTGGATTGCACCTAACAACAACAACAAAGCTGTCATGGCCTGCAGCTGTAGCACTGTGGGATCGGATCTCCTCAGATCTCGGAAGCTAAGCAGGGTCAGGCCTGGTTAGTACTTGGATAGGAGACCGCCTGGGAACACCAGGTGGTGTAGGCTGGGGAGAAGGCACGGGAAACCCACTCCTCCCTGCAAAACAAACAAACAAACAAACAAACAAACAATGCACCATTGAAAACTCCATAAATATCTCAGTTGGTAGAGCACTGCTCTGCAGTCTCTGAGGTCCTGGATTTGATTCCCTGCACAGCAAATATGAGAGAAGGACACAGCAATCCACTCCCAAGGCAATCCCAAAACAATCAGCAGTTGAATACCCTATGCGGTCACTATAAGTTGGACATGACTATATGGCACCTAACAACAACAAAGCTGTCATGGTGACAGGGCTTCTGATGTGGGAAATGCAGCTGGTTGACTGACAGACCCATAGTTTCTGTCAAAGTAGCAAGGCTAAAGTTGCAGTTGTCACCTTCTCTGATGAAACTTCAGGAGTAGAGGCAATGTGGCTTACGGCCTCACTGGACCAGAGACTACAAAAACAATAGACGCAGCATCTCTCCATGCCCAAAGGAGAGTACTTATCCAGTTCTGGTCCTGATCGTTTGCTCGTGACTGGATTTTGGAGCAAGAGTCTGACATCTGTCAATCAAGCTCCTAAACTGCTCCTACCAGACAGCTGTAGTCATATAAAGGAAAAAAAAATTAAAGAGAGCCAGGCACAGCAGTATATGTTGTACTTCCAGCACTTGGTAGACTGAGGAAGGAAGTTTATGAACTTTAGGTCATTCTGGGCTACAAAGCAAGACTCGTCTCAAAAAACACTTTGTAAAAACTTAGAGTGCTTGCAGCAATGACCTCACATGCAATGAACATTTTTTTCTTTGGTGAACTTTATCTCATGATGCCTTCCCTCCAGTCAAATACCCATAGGAATAGGTGGGTCCTTCTAGTCTCTCTCAACATGCCCTGAATTCTACAGCATGGTTGGAAATGGGTAGTTATGACCAAAGTCATGACATTCACCCCATATGGCAAGTGTCACCATGATTCTCACTTACTTGCTGTTCACGTCCACATAAACCCTCCCCTCCGTAATGGAGGAATCTCCGTGTGGAGTTGAGCCGGCAGAATATGGCAAAGGTGAGGGAATTTAGTACTTAAACAAGTAAGGTATGCTTAGTCTTTCTAATGGCTTTTTCTAATTAGTCATATCCAGCTTTGTGGGAGCCCCAAATGTCAGTTGGAGTGGATAGATGAGCTGGTGGAAGATTTTTAGTGAAAGAGAGCTGCTCTTTTCCAATAAGGAGTCTGGGAAAGGAAGGAAAGAAGGAAGGAAGGAAGGAAGAAAGAAGGAGGAAGGAGAGAGAAAGAACGAAAAAGAAAGGAAAGAAAGAAAAGGAAGGAAATATGCATTTTATATTATATATCTATATACACACATACATATATATGCACACATGTATGTATATATACATACATATATAGTATGTATATATACACATATATACACATGTATGCATATAGATACATATGTATATATGTGTGTATATATACATATATATGTGTATATGTACACACACGTGTGTGTATATGTATGTATGTGTATGTGTGTGTGTGTGTGTGTATATATATATATATATATATATACACACACACACACACACACACACACACACACACACACACAGCCCTCAGATATAGAGATCCCTATCGAATTATGAGGGTGTGATACAGAAAAAGGGTTTGATAGGCTACTGGGAGCAGTCTGAGAACTTTTGCAGTGAACATTAGTCAGGAAGAATGTAATCAGGAGCAGCATCAGCTTGGCTCCTGTCTCTAGAGGGCCTCTGTCTTCCTCACACCCCACCCTCCAGGCTCCAGATCCAGCAAAGTAGCCCATGCTTCAGACAACTCACACCCTTTGTAGTTGACTGAACACTATATGTAGATGAAATGGATGGAAACAATTACATAAATCCCAGGGCCTGATGTTGTCCAGTAAATAATGTAAACAGCAAACATAACTCAAGCATTAATTGCTCTTTGAAATGACTTGAGAGTGACTGGTGTCACCAGCTGAGAGGATACTGCTGTTCTCAAGATCCTCCTCTCCTCAGTGGCACTACAGAAGTACTTAGCACTGTTTTCTCCCTGACTTTTTATGGCTCCACACCAAACAGACAAAAGCAACATGGAGATGAGACATATTTTTCCTCAGAAATTGAGATCACATATTCTAATACAGTCCTTAGTGAAGAAATCCAAGTTGTCCTTGGTGTTCTAAAATAATTCAGTTTGTTTCAATAATCCACTTTAAGTTCTTGTAAAATTTGAAGGAAAAATTGAAGATTTTTAAAATTTTATTTGATGATTTTAAATGGATATATATGTGCATACATATGTATATATATTCATATATATTATATATATGTATATATCTTTACAAGAATATAGAGATGTATGAAATTATGAGATGATCTATGTTTGTAAAATCATATAACATTTTTATGCAACATATAAAACTTGTAAAATAAAAATTTAGTTTTTTTAAATTTCATTCTGAAATGTCAAAAGCATCTAGAAGAATCAAAACATTTTAAACAATTGTACAATAATTTAGTTATCTTGTATCTTGTCATTTTGCCAAAGGCAAAATAAGTAATGGGTGCTATTAAATTTATTTTAAAGGAATCTTTAGGTACTTGTGCAAGGATATAGCAACAAGCAAATTCATTTTGAGATTTATGTTATTGTAATTGTCAGGTGCCATTGAGTTGGTCCAACTCATAGGGACCCTATGGGCAATAGAATGAAAGATTCCAAGACACAGTGCAATACTTTCAGTGCTTGTCTGTTATTCATGGGGTTTTCAATGGTGGATTATTTGAGGAGTGGATTGCCAGTTCCTTCTCCCTAGTCTACAGTACCTGGTGTTCCTAGGCAATCTCCCATCCCTTGATTAACCATGCTGAGCATGTTTAGCTTCCAAAATTAGATGAGTTTGGATGCTAGGGTGCTATGGCTGCAGATGTGAGATTTATGTTGTTGTTGTTGTTAGGTGCTGTCAAGTCATGTCCGACTCATAGCGACCCCCATAAGGTTTTCAATGGCTGATTGTTTTGGGATTGCCTCAGGAGTGGCTTGTCATGTCCTTCTCCCATGTTTGGGGTGCTGGGAATCAAACTCAGGACCTCAGGGACTGTAGAGCAGTGCTCTACCAACTGAGCTAAATCCCAGCCCGTGAAATTTATAGTAGAATAAAAATACCATGTAGCCAATATAGTAGTGGGTATTTGGCTAAAACACTGTTAACATGAGAAAACACAGGAGAGAAGAAAGATAAATAAATCATGACTCTCACCATATATTAAGAAAAGAAATTAGAAAATATGGATTAATATGTTAATAATACTTATATATTGGAGACAAAGCAACAAATAATTTGTTTAAAATATGTGATTGTGTTTTCAGCTTCTGTATTTCTTCTTTAAACATGTATGATTATATATTATGTTTGTCATTAGAGACATACTGAATATTAATAAATATATGTGAGAGGAGTTTCTGGAAAAGATCACATGGTCCTCAGTGGCATGCAAAGTACTGCAAATACAGTTTCAGAATTCATATATATATATATATATATAGATATATATAGATATAAATGTATAGATAGATATGAATATATATATGCTGATATATAGAAATAGATAGATATAGATACAGATATACAAATTCAAGCAAAATAATTTAAGTTAACCAATAAGACCAAACTACAAATGTGAAATTATTACCTAAAATAGTGAGAGGTACCATTTCATTAAAAGTTCATGTGATCTTTTTCACATCAATATTTGTTAAGTGATTTCCAAATTCTTAGCCTTGTCAAACGTTGCCAAACTTAATAATCATCCTGGGTAGTTTTTCTGCAGTAGAAAATCAGGGAATAGACTCCCTTACTATACAGTGTTGGTGGCATTTGATCATGTATTGCTTATTATTTCTAATTATTTATACTGTAAAATATTTCCCCCAGAAGACTGGAAGTTTCCTGACATATCTATGTCAAACCCTTCAGGGTCCATTAAACACTGAAGTTAGTCTAATAGCATATCTTCAATCAACACCTAACAACCAACAAGGAAAATATCCATTAAGCACCAGCTTTTTATTCAAACTCATCCAGAAAAAAAAGAGAATTAAATTATTCTCAAAATAGGCATTAATTTTATTTGTGGAAAATAAAAATAATTATGCAAGTAACAATTAGGGAATATCACCAAAAAATGCCAATTCAGAAACAAAAGTTGAGTTTTTAAGATGTGAAAAAATGAAAATAATGTTTAAAGTAATTGAGGATTCCTGTAGACATTTATAAACACAGAGAGTTCAGATAAATTCTGGGTTTTAGAGATCTGGGAGGAGGTAAATCCAGATTACAACAGATATGTCTTTTGGAGGAAAATTGAGAAATGAGAAGGTCAAACAATAGCAGGTTCTCTACAATCTTTCCATGTAGGGGAGAGAGCCCTTGGGTTCAGAAGTAAACCGTGGTGAAGACAGAGACTTGTTTATTTTAATTGAAGTGAACCCGTCAGAGCTATGGGGCAAGTTCACTGACCTCCAACCATGTATCTTAGGAGAATGAGCCTTTCGCTAAGTGAATCAGATGAAGAATCCAAAGGGAGCACTGACTCCAGTAGAGATTCTTGGTTCAGTTTGGGTAGATCGCCATACCCTTCCCAGCAGCTGGGTGGAAAAGTTCCCGCAGCGCAGGCTGTAAACCACTGCCATGCACTGTCTAGATAAGTGGGCTCAGGAAAGTACAATAGTGTCTGGTGACTTGTTTAGGGGTACTTCAGTCCTTAATGAACCCCCAAAGATTGCTGTTAAAAGATTGCTGTTACACATTCAGTGTAATTTATTCTTGTCTGCATGGCAGCTTAATAAACAAGCTATGTATAAGACATGACGAATTCGTAAGACCAGCTGAGCCATCCAATTATGAGGAGCAGGCACTTTTAAATGATGAAGATAAATTTTCACCTTTGTTCAATCATTATCAAGTCATGGATGCCATGGATATCATTAATTCATCGTTGAGGTGCTGGGAGTCTGGGTCTCACTGCATCAGAGATCTTAATGATCATCTCTCAGAGAATCAACCCATTCCACGGAGAGAAGCTGAGGACTTGGATGAAGAAGAGTGTCAGGGAATACAGTGGCATATATAGCAAGAGTGTTGTGATATCTTGGTGCCGAAGTTGGAGGCCTGCTCTATCAAGAGGTCTCAGCAGTCGTTAATCTATGACCCACGACTGTTTTGTATGACCAGTGAATTAAGAATTATTTTGTTTGTATATTTTTAAATAGTTGAGAAGAAGCCAAGAGAATAATAATATTTGCTGACCTGAAAATTCAAATCTCCATGCCCATAAATCAGGTTTTGTTGGTACACAGCCTAACCCGTTATTAACATGTTTTCTTTGACTGTTTTGAGTGCACAGGTATACATTTGAGCATGTCTAAAGAGACTTAACAGCTCTCAAAGCCAAAAATATTTATTATCTTCTCATTGACATAAAACATTTGTCTACTCCTAATCTGAAGAAAAGGATGAGATCAAGATAACAACATTCAAATGCCTTATTTTAGGAATATTTTTAAGAATTTCTCTTTAGGAAATCTTCATTTTTGGAAATGCAAGTGAAAAAGCCCAACACCACAATTTGTCTGTATTTTTCATTCATTTTTTTCTCCTTCAAATCCAAATATATCTACAGACACGATTGTTTCTTTCAAAATTGAAAAACATTGGATATCACCTGGGTGTTGCCTGTGTTTTAGAGTAAAACAGCTGTTTTAGATGATTGGTACTCCCATATTTTCCTGAAAAGCAGTTGAGAAACATCTTGTCATATTCTATGACCATGATATTGAATTATTGCTTCAACCTGCCTGAATAGAAAAGCAATATTGAAACAATGGCTACAGCATGTTGCCTGACTTTTGAAAATATTAAAAAATTTTAAATGGTGAATATTTATACATTGGTGAAAGACAAAAACTCCATTGATGATCAACATAAAGGAATTATAAGTACTATAAATTTTAGCTAAAATTTATCCACAGATATGCTACTTGTTCATATTCTAACCCTATTCTTATGAATTAAAATGAGATAATTACCTAATTATCTTACTAGAAGATGTAGACATATTACAGTTACATAAAATTAAAAATTTAGATACAAATTTTTGTTTTGCAATTTTCTGAAAACAAATACCACCAATATGACTTCTTTAACTATAATAGTATTATCCATCATTATATGCATATAAACTACATTAACATCATACTCCATATGCAACTTGTTTGTAATAAACACATGAAACATAAGACTGAAATAATATGGTTAACTATTACATGTGTGCATTTATACTGTCTCTCAATAGAGAGATTCAACAGGAACATTGAGGATTCCTGTGAAAGAAATTGCAGTACAGTTAATTAAAATATTGTTCATGTGAATAATAAAATATTCATTTTGAAATTCCAATTGAAGTTTTAATCTTCCACTTCTTTTATTTCAGTTGCATTTGTGGTGTTGTAAGAGAGGAAATGAGGAGGAACCAGTTAGGACAAGCTGCCCTGGTAGAAATAATGTAGCTTAAGATGGCTTCCATTCACTTTCAAACTATATCCAAAGACAGAGTTACCTCATTTGTTAATGAGAAGAGTATGTTTTCAGGTGTAAATCTAAGCACTGGTGTGTGTGTGTGTGTGTGTGTGTGTGTGTGTGTGTGTGTGTTTTAAATGCAAAGAGGACAAATTGAATATTTCTACCTGTGTTCTGTTCACATAAGTGGTTAATGATTAGCAGAATTGATTCTAAGTTCTTTTCCCAGATTTTTAAGATTAAAATTAGTCATTTAAAATTGACATGACTTTCTTTTCTCAAAGCAAATATTTAATCAATATATATTTTATTTGCTTATATGAGTAACTACATTATATTCTGTCCTATATAATTTATACTAATAAACACCTAGTAAAGGTTAATTTACTTTCCTGAATAAAGAAATAGTAATTTATAGCATTCCATAAAATCAATGACCTTAAAAAGAGAATTTATTTTGATAACAATAACAAAGCCTCACCACATAAGGGATATGGGAAAAAATGTAATTTTCAAATGCATTGACTAGAATATAGAAAAATGAGAATCTTATTTCAAATTCATAAGAAAAGAGCAATATTTTTTTTCTGACTAGGTATTGTAAAATGTCAATTCTGTTTTTAGCCATTAGGAATATCACATCTTAAGAGGAACCTTTCCTTTGATTAAAAAGCTGCCAACACATCTTAATTATTTGGAATTATAAGAAGCAAGATCCTATTTACCCATTCTTTGGTAACCAACTAATTGACTGTATCTTTGGCTTTGTCACTGAGGGGAGAAAGAGAATGCAGAATAATCCACACTGGAGCTTTCCCAAAATAGCATTCAAGAAGGATACTAAGCCTGCAACACTCTCAAACACTAATTATACCTAAAGCTTTCTTCCCAATTTATGCGATGTTTATAAGCTGTGCTTCAGCCTAGGCACAAAGAGAAGTTGTTTTTGTTGTTGTTAGATGACCAGAGCGACCCTAAGAGGGTTTTCAATGCCTGATCGTTTGGGGATTGGTATCCCCACTTAGGGAGTGGATTGCCACAGTTCTTTTTCTATTTTGGGGGTGCTGGGGATCAACTCAGGTACTCAGATAGTGCAGAGTAGCACTCTACCAACTGAACTAAACCCCAGCCATGTTGTTGTTAGGTGCCATTGTGTCGTGTCTGACTCATAGCAACCCTCATAGGGTTTTCAATGGCTGATTGTTTTGGGACTGCCTTGAGAGTTGATTGCCACATCCTTCTCCCATTTTTGCAGTGCTAGAAATTGAACCCAGGACCTCAGAGACTGCAGAGTTGCTCTCTACCAACTGAGCTAAACACAAGCCATAACCCTTGCATATTCAAGGCAGTCAGGATGTTGCTATAAATTCATCTTTCTCTGAATGGATGAGTGTATGGCTATACCTGGGGATGGAACATTTCAATACTATGCAATATTTTGGAAGTTTAGAAGTCAAAGTGTCATGCATTTGCAGGCAAAAGAATTTCTGAACACGTTATTCTATCATAAAAATCCAATCCAGTGTAGGTACCAATGGAAATGCCTGCTGTAATAAATCAGAAACCCTCTTTATTTGTGATAAGTATATGATTATATTGAAAAGAGCTCTAATCTGACAAAAACAATGTAAGCATATTGAATAATGCCTTTAATGAATGGAGACTAACAAAGAACTGCATTTTGGCAATTTTATGTTTCTTGATATATATATATATATATATATATATATATATATATACACACATACATACATATATATATATATATGTGTGTATATATATATACATACATATATATATATGTATATGTGTATATACATATATATATACATATACATACCTACATACATATACACTTATCAAGCCATTGAAAACCGTATGAATAGCAGAGAAGCAGGGCAATAGTGTTTTGTCTGTTGTACATACAGTCACTATGAATCGGATACCAACTCGACGACACCTAACAACAACATATACTTATCAAGGAACTATATATGTGTGTATATGTCTATATAGACATACATACATATAACATAATCAACAATTGTTTCCCACTTAGTATGCTTTTATGACAATGATTTTCAAAGTGGTTTACACTAAGTTTCCTTCAGAGTTATCACTAGAGTCTCTGGGAAGTGGGAAGGGTAATTTCAAAAATGACAACCTCTAAATTATATATAGAATTTCTATAAAATCAAAACACTGGTAGCTGAGTGGGCCAAAATCTCATTTATTTACATCAATAAAATACATACCTGAAGACAAACCATCTCAACTGAGTAATGTATTACATTTTACACGATTTATAGAAGGAATGAGCAGTGAGAGTGAAAAGGCTTAGGTTCATTAAAGAAAAACAAATTTAATGTACCAGAGTTCTTTATTTAGAAGGAACCCATGATGTGACTTGACAGTTGCTTTGTTTAGACAAGTGTCATAGTTTTATTTCATCGGCCACATGTTCTAAAGTCAAATAGGGCAATCATTCCATCAGCATCCACTTCAGACATCCAACATCAACAGGAAAACAATGGCTTCAGACTAAAGGACCGAACTACTCAGAATCAAATAATTACATTTTTTTTTAATGATAGCAACATTATACATAATTTGACCCATATGAGGCCAGATCATTAGCCTGTTGAGGTGAATTCTAATTCTAGGTTTTCATTCCACATTTCTCAAAATTAAAATATTTTAAAATTAAAATGAGAAGTATTGCTAATTAAATGAAACTATGCTATTTTAGGAAGTAACTACGAACTAAATAACACTATTGAATTGATTTTCAACAAATTCATGTGATGTCTTCAGAAAAAATGGAAATTAAATTCAGACTTTGTCTCTTATAAGAATGATCGTGTCTTCCTTAAATTATGATGAACAGTGTCTAATAGCTATCAAAAATAAACAGACATTGCAAAGAAGTACTACATTAATGGTAGAATAGTCTTTAAACTTTTTATAATTCCCTTGCCAGTACTATTCATCTGCTAAAGAACAGATTTGTAGAAAATGTGTTAAAATAATAAATATAAAATGTGTCATCTTTAAAGATCAAAAATAAATATTGATTAATGAATTAGTTTCAGCTATAAAATAATAGTGTATTGTTAGCAGCCGTTTCTAAGATTTTACTTTCAAGAGTAAATCAGAATTTATAGTAGGCATGCTTTGTAGCTTTATCCATGTTCATGATATTAGAAACCACAGACTCTGCTACCCAGCTCATGTTCTTTGTAACAAGTTTTAAATAGATGACAATCTTTCTCACTCTGTGTCTCAAGTCAATATTAGTCCATAGAACTGGGATAATTTTCCTACTTATTTTACCTAAAAAAAAATAATGTTACTGCATTATCTGGTGTACATCTGAAAGCTTCATTTAGTTATATTATCCACTCTCTTTCCCTATTTAATTTTCCTCTATACATATAAATTGTTCGATGATCAAACAAGTTAGATGCAGAACCTCATAATTTCTTACCAGCCCCAACACAAGACAAAAATACTAGATGAAACATAAAAGTAAACTTTATAAGAAACTTTTGAAGATTGAACAAGTAATTGATAGCAAGAAAAGGAGATGTCTCAATTCAAGCTCCCTCTGCGTATTTTCAAAAATAATCTTGTTTACCCTGTATAGTAAAAAATACAACATGAAGTAATGAATATTGGCTAAACCTACAGTTAATATAAAATCTGTTTCCCAAACAGATGGTTTGATGCAAATTAAGGCCATCACTCTGCCATTTAGAGTTGGGGGAAAAAAAAGCATCTATTTGAAAGTACATTAGTTCCAAACTATTTATTGCAAAGTCATCATACATTAAGAAAAAAATCAACAGACTTGGTAGCACATACATTACCTACTGTTGTTGTTGTTGTTAGGTGCCGTCAAATCGGTATCCAACTCATAGCGACCCTCATAGGGTTTTCAATGGCTAACTGTTTCGGGATTGCCTTGGGAGTGGGTTGCCAGGCCCTTCTCCCACTTTTGCGGTGCTGGGAATTGAACTCCGGACCTCAGAGACTGCAGCGCAGCGCTCTACCAACTGAGCCAAATCCCAGCCCACGTTACCTACTAGATGAAGTAAATTGCAAACGGCTGGGGGTGAAGCTCAGTGATAGAGCATGTGCTTAGCACATGGAAAGTTCTGGATTCAATCCCATGGACCTCAAGGAAAAAAAATAATAGTCAAAGTAGAGATTTAAAAAACCCTCTACCATAGAGGAATATCCACACATGACAGCATTTATCAATGTATACATGTGCCGTGTTGAGTATACAGAAGGTTCTTATCAAAATGATGCCACAGATAGAAGGCAAAAATGAAGCCTCTGCACCTGATTCTTCTAGTAACTCAAGACAAGACCAAAGGCAGATCACTTGTTACTGGCATTTAGCTGCTTATCTGAGGATTTGGGGTGGGAAAGCATGGATCTCTTAAGTTTCTAAAATATGCTATGAGCATGGGGTCCACATCATTTCACTTTCCATCATCACTTCTTTTGGGCTCAAGTACTAATGTGGACTTTCCTGAGGTCGCAGCTGACAAAGTTAAAGGGAATGAATGGGCGCTATAGAATCACTAACTGCTGCCCTGTGTTTCCGCAGATTCCACAGAGACCCACACGCTACCTCCCTATACAGCAGATAATAATTTTGCATTTAAAACAGACCAACAGGCCAGGTACAGTGGCGAACGCCTATAATCCCAGCTGCACAGGAGGCAGAGGCAGGAGGATCACAAGTTCCAGACCAGAGGCAGTCTGCATAACTTAGTGAGACCCTGTCTCAAAAAAGTGAAAAAATGGGCTGGGGGTGCAGCTCAGTGGTCCAGTACTTGCAAAGCATGCAGCGTGAGGCACTGGGGTTCAATCTCCAGTACTGCAAACAAAACAAAACAAAACAAAACAAACAAACAAACAAAAAATAGACCAACAGAAGGAAAAACTAAAGATTCAGGCAACAAAGACTCAAGTACGTAGGAACAATAACCTTCCTTCAGGAACAAATTTATAAGAAATTGCAGACCTTTTCAACGGAGTTGGCAACATGCTCACAAGATCATATAATTTTTGAAAAATTTGCAAAGTTAAATCAATTTATGGTCAATGAAAATTATCTTCCCTTTCTGCTCTCATTTTCTTTTGTTGTTGTTGTTCACTGAGAGGCAATTGTTATTTGGAGCACTGGACTAAAAGAAGTTGATTTGGGTATCTGTCAGGATGGGCTTGGTAAAGGTTTTATTTTCTTGTTTGCCATCATTGATCTTATTTTTGTGGGCTATCTCAAGTACAGAAAAGACTTTTAGTAAGGCATCTAATGTCCTTTGTACTGACCTGTCCAGTCTCAAGACACGGATGCAGGGCCACAAGTGACATCGTACTGTGACCCTGACATCAAAAGCAGAATGAGGAGTGCAGCAGTCGTATAAGGTGGGAAACGGGTGAAGACAGCTCTTCTGATCAGCAGAGGTATGCATTTGGGGGAAGATTCAGTTTCTATTGGTACTTATGTTAGAAATTCAATTCCTGTTAAGCACAAACATAAGTATGTGTGCATAGATATTTGGGAGAAGGACCTGGCAACCTACTCCCAAATCAGTCAGCTGTCAAAAACCCTATAAAAAGCAGAGAAGCACTGGCAATAGTGCTGGTCAGGGAGTGTTTCTTTCTGTTGTACATAGGGTTGCGATGAGTTGGACTTGATGTGATGGCACCTAATGACAATACACACACACACACACATCATACACAATTATAAATGGATCATACATTAGCTAATCCTTTGGAGTGGAATTAATAAAAAAGCTTGTGTTCATAGGGGCAAACTCACAGTACCGTTTGCACAGTTGCACATTTTATGCATCCCAGCACACCAAATCATAGTGTATCTGGTGCACTTTTCCTGATGAGATCTGGCAGACAGCAGACAAAACACCAGACAAAATTGCAGCTAACCTAGGAAATCAGTAAAGAATCAGTTGCTACACAGAGACACTGGCACATTTCAATCAATAAATCAATGCAGGATAAGAGTAATTTGATTACAAAATAATACAGCTCACTGTCCACACCAGCCATTTAAAATGTGTTGGAATTGCTCTAATATGGGCATTAATTCCAAAATCCTTTCATGTATTTCTTTCAGAATTATTTTGCAGAATTATTAATTAAACCAATAATCCTGCCGGGCAACTAATTAATCAAGATGTATTTTTCCTTTCTAGATTTTGTTATGGCAGTGATATTTTCCAGCTGTTTTCTCACATTTAATATTAATTTCCTTGCCTAATTCTGTATTCATTTTATAAGAAACCTTTACAAATTATTTAAAAAGATGAAATTGTGAAAGCTGCAGGCCTCACTGAATCCATCTCTGTCTCTTACTCATATTAAGATTGATACCACAGCAGTAATGACTGAAGTTCTTTGAGGAGTAGCAATTGTTTGGATGCCATATCTATAATAGCAGGATTTTTTTTATTACATATATATGTAATCAGGTTTCCACTTCATATTCACCTCCATCATTTTACACGGTTAGGCTGAGAGCACAGCAGTATTTTGTAATCGTTCTCTTCGTTGTTCCAGGCTTAGTGGAGGAGGATTTATTCTGGCATAAATGTTCAATGTTATAAGAAACCTATGAAATCTATTAATACTTTACATTCACCAAGTAGATAAGGTAATGTACTCCTTTCATGGGGCTGGGGTTTAGCTCAGTTGGTAGAGTGCTGCTCTGCACTCTCTGGGGCCCTGGGTTCGAGCACCTGGCAATCCACTCCAGAAACAACCCCGAAACAATCAGTCATTGAAAGCCCTATGACTAGCAAAGAAGTTCTGACATAGTGCCCATTGACATAGTGCAGGGCATGGCGTAGTGTCGGTAATGTTTTGCTCTATTTTACATTGGGTTGCTATGAATTAGCTTGACTTGACAGCGCCTAACAACTCTTTTCCTATTCTTCATGAAGAAAGCACATGGTAAATCTGGAACAATGAAAACATTTCTTGCCAAGATTTAAAACATTATAAGCTTAGCTGCAATGATCTCCTTTCAAGATTGAAGACTGAAATTCCCAAGCCACGTCCATATGAAGAATGGTTTTATTTTGTTAAAATTTAATTTAATTTTGCATTTTATTTTTTGAGAGTAGTTCTCCCTATGTAGCCTAGGCTGACATTGAGCAGGTGGTCGTCCTCCCTCAGCCTTGCTCAAAGACGGGTGTCCCTTAACATGATAACATGAGTACCAGGAGCAGCACATCCATGATAGGAAGAAACGATAAAATCTCAAATGTAACATACAAATATAAGAGGATAAAGTATGGCAACTGTCTCATGGTAACAAAAAGTGGAAAAATAAATTGTCTCAATGACGTGGGATTGATGCAGGAGTTGCACAAGTTTTCTCATCAATTCGGCTAATCTTTATGAGATTGACAGTATTGTCTTCATTTTACCCATGTGGAACCAAAATGTTAATGAAATTAATTTGCCTTATTATTGTTAGGCGCCTTTAAGTCAAGTCCAACTCATACTAGCCCTATGTACAACAGAGTAAAACATGAGACACTGTGCCATGCACAAGATCTTTTTTGTGTTTAAGCCCGTTGTTGGAGCCACTGTGCCAATCCATCTAATCGAGGGTCTTCCTTTATTTCACTGACTGCCAATCTCCCAAACATGATGTCTTTCTTCAGGAATTGGTCCCTCTGACATCTCCAAAATAAGTCAGATTCAGTCCCTCAAGAATTACTTTTTGAGAGCATGTTCCCAGTGACCTAAGGATAACCCACTATGTAACACTTCCCCAGTGTTCCACCAGCTCCCAACAACCCCCCCCCCCTCCGGGACCAAGACTTTAAGCACAATGGACCCCTGGGGGACATTCAGACCACATCCAAAACAGCAGTTGAGAAAGGCTGAATTCAGTGAGTATTTAATAATCTCTGTAAACTATGTTTCCTCTGGGAACAGATGTGATTGTTGAAAACACTCATATATTTTCCTTTACGTTCTATATATGTAAGATAAATTTCCATTGTATTTCAATGCTCTACTGATTATTTTACCAAGTTTGCTATATTTAACTGTTTATAAGTTCATAATATATCTTGATGTCTGCTAATGACTAATCATTCTGTTTTTTCAGGAACACTTTAGTCATTCTTTGCTTTTAAAATCTTTCCATTAAAAAAATTACCTATTTTTCACCCCTAAGTTTCTTTTTCTACCCTTTAGAGTGAATAACTTATTTATTTTTCATACTCCTGATGTTTAACCTTGCAAATCTGGCCTTTTAAGATCCATTGAAAGTGATCTTATCAAGGTGACCTGTGAAACTCCGGTTGCTAAATGCAATGGTCACCTCACATCCTCATCTTTGACAAGATCATCCCTTTTTCTTGGAAGTATTTATTTGTTTGACTTCCTTAGCAGGAAACCACTTTGCTGAACTTTATGCTAACTAATGTTTTCTTGGGAAAAGGACCTGGCAGCACACTCCCCCCACCCCCTCTCCACACACAAAAAATCAATCAGCAATTGGAAACCCTATGAATAGCAGAGAAGCACTAACAATACTGTTTTTACCTGTTGTACATAGGGTCACTATGAGTCGGACATGAACTGGAAGGCACCTAACAACAACAACTGTTTTCTAAGTCAATTTTATAGAGACTTCCTTTGTTCTTTGAATTTTTGCTCTTTCAGTGGCTCAAAGTTCAGTCTTGGCCTCTCTTTTACTTAAATTCAGTTCCATGGTCCCTCAAGTCAGATTGAGGCCTTCATTGATAGTAAATTTAAAAGTCTAGAATGTTTTGTATATAAATAAACCACTAGGAAACAATAATTACTTGTCTATCTCATTGAAAACTCCATGTAATATTTCTGTTTGTTGCATTCACTTTATAAACAGAAAATCCAGAAAATTATTATGGAATGTTGATGACAGAGATTTTCCATGAATTGCTCCCTATCTATCTATCTATCATTACTTATTTTACTTATATATTAAGTAAAAGTTACTCTTGTTATGCTGGGGTTTAGCTCAGTTGGTTGAGTGCAGCTGTGCCCCCTCTAAGACCCTGGGTGTGATCTCCAGCACCACAAAAATGGAAGAAGGATGTGGCAGCCCACTCCCAAAACAATCCTGAAAACAGCCATTGAAAATCCTGTAAGAGTCACTATTAGTTGGACTCAACTCCACAGCACCTACCAACAATGACGTTTTATAAAAATTCTTATTTATTATAAATAAAAAATAATATGCAAAGAATGCATGAAATAAAAAAATCAGTCAATAGGGACATTTTTAACTCACATTGACAACATTGTAGATCCATCTTCATGCGTAGAATGTAGGCGAAGTGAGGCCTTTACTTTTTGCCTATGAATACCACTTTTGATGATTATCCAAGTTCCTTTCCTCTTAAGAACTGATAGCATAGGATATGTTGGTTACAAACTAGGCAGCATTACTTAAGGCAAAAAGACTGAGGAGCTACAAATAAAGTCTAAATACCCAATGGGGAGACTACAGATTTCTTCCGTGTGCTGACACATAATTATTAGAGATACTCTTCGAGAGAACGTTAGAGACCATGCCCGTGGGAATGTGTAGGAAAGATCAGATCCTCTGAGGCATGGAAGTTTTATTCTAAAGGATAGCTTGCATTCACCTAATGCAGTTTGGCACCTTGCACCTCCGCGTTCTCCTACCTGAGTGTGTTGAGGAGCACAGGCCTGAGAGAAATCCTCCCAGTGAGCAGATGTCTGGAGAGGAGGTGCTGGGAAGGTCCTGCAGCTTTCTTAGCGCACTGCTGTCAATGAGGTCTAGGACAATCTTATGAGCCTAAAATTTTTCCAGAGCAAAATATAATTGGTTTTCCTTGTGAAGGCTACAGTTAGACAGGTGAATAGATGGGTATGGTGTTAATATTGAAAACATTAAATTTATATTTCTTTGAGTTGAGTATATAAGAATACAGTAAAATGAATCCAAATTTCATGGTGGTCTTTGACCACCTCCTCAACTATAAGTGTACTATCATCTAAAGTGATCCCTATGTAAAAGAAGTTGTGAAGAGATTTAGAATTAGTAACTGTGTATATACATGTTTAAACATGGCTCATGTTGTACATAATATTTATTAACTCTCTGCTAGGAAAGATGAGACTTTTTTTCTTTTATGTTTTCTTCATTCTCCTCTCCTACACATTTTAAATTCATTTTCAATTTTAATATGATGAACACTAACAAGATTTATTAAAGAATCATAATTTCAAAGTGCTATTTTAGCCACTTTCTGTTTATTTATTTTGATAACTCTGATCACCAGATTCTAATTCAAATCATTTATTCTAACTTCTGGAGGTTGCTAATCCCTTGAGTTCTCATGAAGTTCTTGCGAATGCTAATTCCCAGAGTTCTGTGGGCTTTGCTTAAGCCCTTTGTGGGGTGCCCAACAGAAACTGCACATCCCCTATTTTCTTATTCTGTTGCCTTTGTCCTTTGGTGGCTCTGTGTTTTCTTCAATGTCTAGTCTCACAGTCTTTTCTGGATCTTTCTGTCTACCACACACAGTCTAAGACACGTAGCCTTCCCCTTGACCTTAAATCATATACGGTTATGCATTCAGCTCACTTAAAACAAATCTCGATTCTCAGGGCTGGGACTCGGTGGTGCACGCCTGTAATCCCAGCAGCTCAGGAGGCGGAGACAGGAGGATCTCAAGTTCGATACCAGAGGCAGTCTGCATAACTTAGTGAGACCCTGTCTCAAAAAGTGAAAAAAAATGGGTTGGGGCACAGCTCAGTGGTCCAGCACTTGTAGAGAATGCAAGCGAGAGACCCTGGGTTCAACCCCCAGTACTGCAAAAACAAAAACAAAAACAAACAAACAAAAATCTCGATTCTCAAGCGCATCGGGGCATCTAGATGTGCAGAAACCTGAAATGAGCATTCCTGGGGGAGCAGTAATCAGATGAGGTTCTGTGTATTTCCCAAAAGAGACAAAGGCCACACATGGGCCCCAAATGTGGGAGTATACCTGGCAAGGTCGCAATCAGTCTCTGAAGCAGTGTAACATCTCCGTTGCGCACCTGGCCCAAAACACACGGTAAAGAAAGAAAATGATGAACCCGTTCCCAGTTTTAGAGAAATCAATACCCAGAGGTTGTTATCACTGGTTCCACTGAGCTAAAACCCTGAACATGGGCTCAGGATTCTTCAGGCTGAACAAACGTCACAGGCATCGCAGCTGGAGTGCCAGGCAACAGCAAAATAGGGGACAGACAAATCAGTGCTTATTCAGTTTACATCCTCATTCCATTTCTTAGGCTATGTTATAACACAAAATAACGTGATACACAGTGTATAATTACGGACAAATATATATTAGCATAATATATCCATATAATACAATTTTCTACCACTGGAATATCTAAGATTTATAATCTATCACGAACAAGTCCTGTTCGGTGCATTTGGATTTATTTTAATAGAAAAACCCAGGAAATAGTTTCCCTCCCCAGAAATTGACCCTTTGTTCAGTGGACGCTCTGGAAGAATATGGCCAAGCTACCTTACAGGTGGTAGCCATCAGAGCTCAGGAAGGCACTGGACAGCACAGGCAATTTAGGGTTTGCAGTATCACCTCCAGCTGAGCTTAAATTTGGCCATACCAGTTACTTGCTGTCCAGATTTGAGTGAGTTATTGAGTAATTTTTTGAAGCTCACCTCCTACTTCTAACAGGGATTACAAATATACCTCAGAGGAGTTCAATACCGTAGGTAAATCACCCAGCAGCTCATGATTACACCAGCACTCTTAGCCCTAGGAAATCCTAAGGTGACATGTGAAATTCCGAGAAGCCTGTCTGAGCAGGCTTCCTATGCCTCCCTTGCCTCCCTTGCCTCCCATGCCGCCCATAACTCTCTTGCGTCCCTTGCGTCCCTTGCGTCCCTTGCGTCCGTTGAGTCCCATGCGTCCCTTGCGGCCCATACGGCCCTTGCGGCCTATGCGTCCCTTGCCTCCCTTGCCTCCCATGCGTCCCATGCATCCCTTGCATCCATTGCATCTCATGCGTCCCTTCCGTCCCATGCGACCCACGCATCCCTTGCGTCCCTTGCATCCCATGCGTCCGTTGCGTCCGTTGCATCTGTTGCATCTCATGCGTCCCTTGCGTCCCATGCGACCCTTGCGCCCCTTGCGTCCCATGCGTCCCTTGCGTCCCTTGCGTCCCTTGTGACTCATGCGTCCCTTGCGTCCCTTGCGTCCCTTGCGTCCCTTGCGTCCCATGCGTCCCTTGCGTCCCTTGCGTCCCATGCGTCCCATGCGTCCCTTGCTTCCCTTGCGTCCCTTGCGTCCCTTGCGTCCCTTGCGTCCCTTGCGTCCCTTGCGTCCCTTGTTTCCCACACCTGCTGTAGTCACACACAATCTACCTACCTCGTTTTCGGCAATCAATCTCTCTTCGAATTTCGGTGACATTGTCAAAAATAACTTCCATAGGTTCTCTCTCCTTTTTGTCCTCTAACCTCAAAATGTCTTTCTATCTTCCTTTATAGTTTTCTTAGGAAAAAAAATGGTGCTCCTTTTCTGTGACAAGGCTAAGTATCCAAAACCATTTAAAGATGTTTTCCTACCTTTCTTTCGTTTCCTAGGCCTTGCTCCATCTATTTACTCAACTCCATGTGCGGTTTCCCATTACGTGTTTGTCCTATTACCACATCTTATAAAGTCCAGGAATTCAGGTCGCCTGTATTATGCAAAATCCTTCTCTGGAACCTCCTACCCACAAGCCTAAATCACTAATTTCTTTCATTCAGTGTTTCTTAAGGGTACTACGCCTTTGTACTACTCATTTTCTCAAGTTCTACTTAGGCCATATCTTATACTATGTGACCATTTGTAGACTTTCTTATGTCAATTGCTGTCCAAAGAGTGACCAGCCATTTCTCGTTCTCCCACCCCATCTCAGTGCCCAATCTCTCAGAGGATTCTTGCCAGGCAATGCTATTGATGCTTTATCTCTCCATTGCCTTCCACAACCCTCTTCTGGACAGGCTCCTTGTCCATTCTTCTCAGTTCTTCTCCCTTTCTCTTTCTGTTTCTCCTCTGAAACCGAAATATTGTTTTAAAAAGTATCCTACCCACTATAACAGTTATGCAGGTGTAATTGTCCATGTCCTTCTTATCCTTCTAATATCCTATTGAACATTTAGGTAGGCTGAAAGATTATTTAAAAGCATCCGAGCCCAGAGTCTAACACAATTTCACATATAAAGCAAACTATGGTTTACATGATTACCATAAACACATTCCTTTTCTGTAATGAAACAACTTTATATTTGCTTTGTTTTGTTCGAATCTGTTATGAGGCACTGTCATCACCTCAAGCAATCACATTATCAGTGCAAAAGCTCCTTATTGTGTTTGAGTGGCCATTAAAATACATGTATACTGTTCTGGATTTTTAGGTGACATATTCGCCATGATTCTACATAGAAAAAGAAATATCTAATTAGTTCATTATGTTCTAGCACAGCCATTCCTGGGCATGTTTATATCAAAATACAGTCACCTTACTGTGTGCATATATTTAGCAAAATATTCTACCCACCATGAAAAAATTGTGTCTGACCTAAACATGTACAGACTTATTTCCTTGTCATTATTCCCTAAAATAATACAGTAGAACAACTACTTACATAGCATTTACATTGTGTTAAATATTGCAAGGGATCTAAAGGTGATTTAAAGATTGTGGAAGGGAATGCATAGAGTATACAAAAAGGCTACGACATTCTGTATAAGAGATGTGAGCATCTGCAGACTTTAGTACCTGCACACAGTCCCGAGTTAATCCACAATGGATACAGAGGAACAAGTGTACATTCTATGCTGTTCTAAATCATCTTATCATCTGCAGCCATACCACCCTGGCTTCCACTCTCCTCAGATCTCAGAAGCTAAGCATGATCGCGCCTGGTCAATTCTTGGATGTGAGACTGCCAGGTAACACCAGGTGCTGTATGCTTGGCAGAAGATCCCAGCGGCCCACTCCAGAAACAATGAGCCATCAAAAACCCTATGAATAGCAGAGAAGCACTGACATAATGTCGGACATTGCACAGAGTACAGAGTATTTTGTCTTGCTGTACATAGGGTACATAGGGTGCGTTAGCAGTACCTAATAAGAAATCACCTAATCTTTTCTCTTTTATATCAAAAAGCATGATTGACTTCACTTTTCAGTTTCGAAAAATTTTATTATTTATATAAGAATGTCTTGATATTAAAGGGGTGATTAGAAAATGATTTTGTCATTAAAGAAAAGAGTAGCTGATGCAGAAGGGGCTGAGGTAGCATTTTCTGTGGTATTCATTGTCTTGGGTGGGCTTTGGCTCCATCAGGGTGGTTTGGTGAGGTTAGAGATGCCACAGAGTAGTGAGAAAATTAGATAGGCCATTTGAAATGGAGAAACATTCCAGGTTGATTTTGTCATGTGTAATGGTATGAAAATGGGAGAAGGGCCTGGCAATCCACTCCCAAGGCAATGCCAAAACAGTCAGCCATTGAAAACCCAATGAAGTTCACTATGAGTCAGGTACCAACTCAACAGCACCTAACAGCAACAACAATGGTATGAAAAATGAAGAAAAGTAGGGGGATCTCATTCTTCTACACCATTGTGCCCTGTCAAAGGAGATCGAGTTAAAAGTCATTCATAAATCTCCCATAGAATTCAGTTTATTCTTGTCATGGCAATTAGTTATCTCAGGTTCTTTTTCACAGTTGATGACTTACTTGTTTCCACTAAATTGCATGACAATTGTTAACCGCTTAATTTTTAAAATCAGACTCATTATTAGCCTTTTTTCTTTAAATGCCTATTGCATTTAAATGATATCCTGTTAGCTGAAAGCAACAGAAATGCATTCTAAGAAGAAAAAAATGTGGTTGTGGAGTTAACTGGACAGATATTGGTGAGACTCATAAAATTGGAAGAAGGATAAAACAGTTGAGGCTCAGGGAAAGGAGAAACCACAAGACAATCACCACTTTCATGGGAAGAGTAAATATGAAAGTTCTAATCCGGGTCATGTTTCTGTCCTTGAACCAGTGTGTCATGAGGAAGGAAAGGAAAAGTGGTGCTGTTGGAATCTGGAGATATTGTTGGGAGCTGGACACTCTGTGTCTATTCTAAACATATATATATATATATATATATATATATATATATATATATGTAGTATGTTTAATGTAGTATATTTAGAATATATATATATGTATATATATATATATGTATATGTGTATATATATATATATATATATATATATATATGGTTGTTGTTTTTGTTAGGTGCCGTCGAGTTGGTATCCAACTCCTAGCGACCCTATTTTGGGATTCCCTTGGGAGTGGATTGCCAGGTCCTTCTCCCATTCTTGTGGTGCTGGGAATTGAACTTGAGACCACAGAGACTGCAGTGCAGCGCTCTACCAACTGAGCTAAATCCCAGTCCGGCGTTTTATATATATATATATATATATATATATATATATATATATATGCATACACATACATACATACATATATGTATACATATATATATATATCATATATACTGTTGTTTGTTGTTAGGTGCCATTGAGTTGGTATCCGACTCATAGCGACACTCTGTACAACAGGGGAAACACTATTGTCAGTGCTTCTCTGCTGTTCATAGGGTATTCAATGGCAGATTGATTTTTGGGAGGGGGTTGCCAGGTCCTTCTCCCAAGCCTACAGCTTCTGGTGTTCCCAGGCGTTCTCCCATCCAGGTACTAACCAGGCCCGACCCTGCTTAGCTTCCGAGATCTGACGGGATTGGATGCCACAGGGCTATGGCTGCAGGCTCATATATACTATATGCTGTATAATATCTATAGTATAATATGTGCCATATATATATATGTATATATATATATGCGTGTGTGTATGTATGTATATATATGTGTGTGTGTGTGTATGTGTATGTGTGTGCGTGTATATATATATATATATATATATATATATATATATATTCGTTGTTGTTAAGTGCCACCTGGTCAGTTTCCAGCACATAGCGACCCTATGTAAAACAGGTGAAATACTATTGTCAGTGCTTCTCTGCTATTCATAGGGCTTTCAATGGCAGATTGTTTTTTAGGAGTGTGTTGTGGGTTCCTTCTCCCAACCCTACAGCATCTGGTGTTCCCAGGCAATCTCCTATCCAAATACTAACCTGGCTAGACCCTGATTAGCTTCTGATATCTAAGGGCACTACAGAGGTAGGCTGCAAGCACGCGCGCGTGTGTGTGTTTGTGTGTGTGTGCACATATATATATATATATATATATATATATATATATATATTGCCTGGAACCCAGGGCCTCATGCATCCTTTGCAAGTGCTTTACCACTGAGCTGAACTCCCTGAACTTATCTTAAGACATAGTCTTACTAAGTTACATAGGCTGACTCTGGCCTAGGACATGTGATCCTCTTACCTATTCCCCCAAATTGCTGGGATTATAGCCATGAACTACTGTGTCTGGCTTACAAACATGCAACAAATATTTCTTCAGTAGGTAAATACATGGAAGAAGACTGTGGTGAAAATTATTTTTTGTGAGTCAATATTTCACAAATTTTTCTGTACTCCAGCTTGTGAAATGAAATTTGTCATGTTAAAAGTGAACTGAAAATTTAAATATACTTTAAAAAATGGAATTTCCTCTTATGCCATTACTAAAACGTAGACAGAAAATATTTTAAATGCAAAGAGGATGTATTTTCCAAAACTTGGAACTTTCATTTTTAAATAAAAATATTTCACGACTGACTGTAGATTATTTTTCTCCAAATATCAAGCTGCATCGCCACATTGTGAGATACATACTTTTCAAAAGTCTTGTTTGAATGTGACACGCTTCCATGTGTGCTGATTCTGTCCAAGTATGACAGCTCTGGGCCTAAGGAACTCCAACGTCTTTTTTTTTAATTGGAAATTTTTAATGTACACCTTAATGTGATTCATTCTGACATGCTTTTCATTGTGACATTTCCATATATGCATTTTGTTGTACTTTACGCAGATAAGTTCCCCCTTACCCTCTATTGTGCTTCCTCCCCCCATCCCACGCCCCCACCAAAGACCTCTCTCCCATTTGCTTGTCTTTTTATGGTAGTATTTTTCTATATATCCTTGGGTTCCAATTCTGTTTAAGATGGAAACTTTTTCTGTAGTGAACTTTGTTTTACATTGTCAGTACTATTACACGAATTTTCTAGTCCATCTATAATAATACCATTCTTAGCTATTATTATTATTATTATTATTATTATTATTATTATTATTAGGAACTCCAACATTTTGTCATGGGCAGTAGGGGTGCAAAGCCTTTGTTCAGGGGAAGACACCATCTCTCCCTTCCAGGAAAGTACCTTACAGACACACCATACCGAAAAGATGGTCTGAACAAAAGGCGGTCAGCACCTCTGTCAGTTGAAAGCAACAGAAATGCATTCTAAGAGGAGAAAATGTGATTGTGGAGTTTACTGTACAGATATTCATGAGCTTCATAAAATTTAAAGAAGGATAAAACAATTGAGGTCCACAGAAAGTAGGAAGAGACACAGAAATGCAAATGACTGTACAAAAATGTAAGAGACTAATAGGGAATTACTTCCCTAGTACTTACTGAACTCTTTCCCCCAAACTTTCAGGGTTTCCTAGCTAATGTACCAAAGTCTGTCTGAGAATAGAAAACTTACATGTTACCAAGTTGACCTCTTGCTTCCCCCTTTTCCTCTCCAATGTGATGCCATGTTGCTAACTTGCTAATTGTTTCTTTCAGTCATAATGTAACATTGTTAACCTTCAAGGCTGACTGAAAGTCAAATAACCAATTTTAAATACAGCTGGGATTCAGCTGAGTTGGTAGGGTACTGCCCTGTAGTTTCTGAGGTCCTAAGTGTGATACCTAGCACTGCAAAAGTGGGGAAGGATGAGGCAGCTCACTCCAGAAACAATCCCAAGACAATCAGCCAATAAATAACCTATAAGGTCTTTATGAGTTGGCCATGTCTCACGGGCATCTAGAAACAATAACAACTACTCAGCCGACCACCAATGCAATTGTGGATCACCACAAGACAAAGATTGTACTGGTAAAAGTTAACACACCACCTATTAAATTATTTTTATTATTATTACAGAACCTCAATTGTTTTATATTAATATTAAAGTAAAGAAAAACTTTATTAATCTATTGACAACATTGCCTTTTACATTACCTTAGCCTTAACATTACCTTTAATTTTTCCTCTCTTCTTAAGATGGACTTTTGCACAATACACACACAAAAAAAAATCCTCTTAATTAATGCACACTTTCCTATTGATTTGATTTACTTTAACATAGCCTCACTAGAGACTACTTCTTTATGTTATAAAGCTTCTCTGTGATGCTCCCCAACTAATAATGTCCAAAATCATTTAAACATTGACTCATTTTACCCTTAAAAATTAATTGAAAAATACTAATTTTGGAAACTTATGTTGGCTAATCCTCAGTGTTTTCTCTCTTCTGCTTTTACAAAATAGACTCTGAAAGTTGTATACTAGTTTACTTTTCTGTCCAATATGGCATCCATTAGTTATATGTCTATTGAGAATTTGTAATTCAAGTAGTATAAAGGAAGAGTGGAATTTTTAATTTTGTTTAATCTTAATTAATAAAAATTTAAATTAGAAAAACCAATATTCAATTCAAGCAGTTTAAAACTTTTTAGTATGTTTGGGATAACTGGAGTACATGAATCTACTTTTTCAACAGTAAATTTAATGAAATCTAAGTAGAGATCAAGTATTTCCCATGAAAACTGAGCATCTGAAAAAAGACATGATATAACAGTGAAATACGGAGCAGACTCTGAGGAAAATTATTTTAACAATGCATATATAGCTTACAGTATGTAAGACAGAGCTAAATTTTTTTGGTTTGTGTGTATTCTTCAAACAGCTGGGAACTCATTTCCATATTTTCTAATAAGATCTCTGTGTGACTGCATTCAATTACTGGGAATCTGGTCACATATGTTAAATGATTTTATTAAAGTAATCATGAATATCTTTCAGTTTTATTGAATATCTCTTTATGTAGTTTGGAAATAATTTCACTGAGAATTGACTGGAAATATAAATGATTTAAACTAATCCAATTTAACTAATCTGTGTTTTACCTGATCAAGATTCTTGTTAAGCCTCCCTCTCCTACCCCTTTTTTAGTGATATTTAAATCTTCTTCTACATGAAGCATCAAAACTATTTCCATAGAAAAATTGGTAACAAGATTAAACCACAGAGCTAGTGCTACATACCTTCACAGCATTTCAGTGGCAGGTTTAACTTGATCCAGGATCCCATTTTTAAAATATCAAAACTAAGAGAGCATTTGAAAATGTCATTTCACTGTGGAGAAAACTGCATTTTCTACCCAACGGGCTTGTGTATCAAATTGATGGAGGCACGGGCCAACACAAATGCAGCTGCTTAGGAATAGAAACGTTTGCTACGTTGAAACTCCAAGCTGAATCACAAAATATGTTAAAGACTAAGTCCACCTAGGAGAAGAGCCCAGGATACAAACTAAAGGATCAACGATTCCAGATTTCCTCACTCTTTTCTCTTTACCCAAGCCTTTATGGCCTCTCTGACAGCAGTGCGAAGATAAATATCTCACTAAAATAACGAATTCAAGAGCAATAGGTCTAGCAGCGAGATGTCTCCAATTATTCTCACTTGTGTGTTTGTGTGTTGTGCAAATAAGTGTCTGAAGAGTGAAGCATTAGCAAAAGGAATACAAATAGAAGCAGCCAACACTCATCCATCAATGCATGTTTTTCCTTCTGTACCTTGTATAACTTCTGAAGTTATTTTTAGACTATTTTCTACAATTCATGTTTTTCTCTGATAGTATTTATTTCTTTTTCTTTTGCCTCCACTTTGTATTCTAACTACTTTGTCTACTTTTCTCTTGCCAAATGGCATGATTTCTACACTTAATTTTCAATAACAGGATGGATTTATTTTTAAATTAATTTATTCTTGAACATCTTTCATGGGCATTAAAATTGTTGCTATATTTAAGTGCAGAAATCTGATCATTACTTAATTATGGGGAAACATGGAAAAAACTAAAACCTTGCTATCCTCTCAAATTAGTTTAAGTTGTCATAACAGAGGAGCTAATTTCTGATGGCCTTCAGATATTAAACCTAAAATACCTCAGCCTTTTTTGGAGAATGCCACATTTAAACATTTGAAATTTTTAAAATAAATTGTGACTATTCAGTGGATTTGGAAGTATTTTCCTTTTCTTCTGTTTAATATTCAAAATTCTATTTTATTTATTGAGTCTTGAATATAATTATGAACTAAACAGTGAGCTGCCTTTCAAAATCATTGATTGTCTGAAATCCTTAAAATGTAACTTAATTATTAAGACATTGCATCATTCCATTTGAAGAAAGTTTCATTCAAAACAGCAGTAAAAGTTGTAATTGAATATTGATTCCACAACTCAAACTAAAACTTGAATGTGTTCTATTTAAATTTAGTAATTAAAATACAGATAATGAAACTATATAAGGTTATAATTACATTTCTGTGTAAAGATATCAACTAATTGAAAGAGAAAACATGTTTATGAGAAATATGGAAGAGAAAGTATGTTTATCATACCTCCCCTGCTTTAGAGTATGCTCTTGCATGTACATACAACTTTATCTAGGAAAACTAGTTATTAGAGACCTTGAGGCTAAACTGAATCTCAACTTCATCTCAAACTTTAAAAGTTTAAGAAACTCTGCACATTTCTTCACCTACTCTTTCTGGCAATTTTGTGATCCTCATATTATAATCCTCACACTTAAAAATCCTTATATTAGAAATTATGAAGTCAATTTCTTATCACAAGATGCTATAATAAGGAACTTTCTAACTCTTACTCTCTTAAAAATATTCCATAAAATGCAATGGAATGAGAATAAACATATGAATCTTCATGTAAAATATATGTTTACTACTATCCATGCAAAAGCAGAGGCATGGTCCCTGATTTAACAGGGGATGGGAGAGGAAAACAGGCATAAAAGCCTAAAAAGAACCCATCAAAGACAAGCTCCCTCCTGTTCTAAAGGGGGAACAGAACTGTGCTGGAGTGGAACAAGAGACAGCATTGCTGAAGGGCATCCTGAGAGGCTATCCAGTCATCACATCCACTCTGAGTAGGCAGGAGTTTCACCTCCACAGAAAGAGGGGAATAGTTGCCAAAGAAGTGGAATGGATCAGCCCTCATTGGGAGCAATGGTGGGAGGTGGAATTATGTAAATCCTGTGTGCTGAGCAGTAAAATCATCCCCTTCCTGTTCTGTGAACACCTGTTGTGGGTTTTACACTGTGTAGGCATTTGGAAACTCTTATTTGTAGATATTGCATGGTCTCCCAGTGAATCTGTTGCTGTTAGCACGATTTCTGTGAAATTCGTAGGAATGATAAGCGTCCAGAGTTTGAGAGTTGAAGATTTCAAGGTTAGTCTAAGCTACGTACCAAGACTCTGTCTCAAAACAAACAAACAACAAACAAAAATAGGTCATTATCTAGATAACACACGGGCAACACATAAAACAAAGCTGGGCAGCAGGGCGCATGCCTGTAATCCCATTGACTCATTATGCTAAGGTGAGAGAATAGTGAGTTTGAGGTCAGAGGTAGCCTGTACAACTTACAGAGACACTGTCTCAACAATGTTGTTGTTGTTAGGTGCCTTCGTTGATATCCAACTCATAGCGACCCTGCGTACAACAGGCAAAACACTATTGTCAGTACTTCTGTGCTGTTCATAGGGTTTTCAATGGCTGATTGTGCTTTTGGGGAGTGGGTTTCCAGGTCCTTCTCCCAAGCCTACAGCACCTGGTGTTCCCTGGTGGTCTCCCATCCAAGTACTAACCAGGCCCGACCCTACTTAGCTTCCAAGATCTGACAGGATCGGATGCCACAGGGCTACAGCTGCAGGCTGTCTCAATATTAGAGAAGAGAAAAAGAGGCTGGAGGTATCACTCAGTGAGGAAGCACTTGCCTTGCATGCATGAGGCCCTGGGTTCAAAGCCTAGTGTTTCAATGAATGAGTGAATGAAAACATAACAATCACAAAGGTATAATAACATACAAGCAAATCAAGAAGGGGTAGAAAATAGAACTTCTACTCACACCAAACACTCAAAAGCTCTGCCCCACTGCCACAGATTGCTGGAAGCTCTGACCCCTTTTCTATACAAACAATAAGGAATAATTAGTAAAACTATTTAGTGTTTCTCAAAAATTATTATAGGAAGAATGCAACATCCAAAAATGCATTTAACATTTAAAACTAAAATTCAATTCACAACAGTGATACATAACAACCTAAACACTTGACATTTCAGGAAGTGATTGTCAATTTATCATGGGGCTTTATAGCAAAATATTCTTCAAATTTCCCTACTATATCATTGGCTGGGGAAATGGTTATCTGTTGTTTCTACAGAATAGTGAATGTTTTTAAAGCTATCACGGGATCAAAAACTAATTCTAAAATTTGAAATATAGTTTGCGATCTGAATGTTTTAGAAGTCTGTTTAGTCTCTGTGATTCTTCTTACACTGATGATGTAAAGATGATGTAACAATAACTTATGCATTCAACACCACCTCATGATCTCCTAAAATGTGCTGGATACAGGGAAACTCATTATAAATGGGAAAGACAGGTACACATTTAATCATAACATGATATGCAATGAAGGAGGCATTTGGTCAACAGGTTCAGCAGAGATTTGGGGACTGGGAATTGCAGAAGGCAGGGACATTAGAATAGAAGTTTGAACGATGGAATAATGCAAATTGTCCAAGAAGTTACAGTGAGAGAAAGGTCAACAGGATTGTGGATGGCATGACACAGAGGCATAAGAGATCAGGGTCTTTTCAAAGAATGAGTAATTCCCTTAAAGTTAATTGTGTTTATTGGCAAAAAAATGATATCCCAAACAAGGGCATGAGCCAGATCCTGGGATCCTTAGTGGGAAAGGTAAGAAGTTTAGTTATTATTTGGTGGGCAGTGAATCCTTTGAGGATATTTAAAATAAGGACATAATAATTTTAAAGGAAAATATATCCTATCAATTTTGAGAAGTTAACACTGGCAAACAGAAGTGCTGACATTTAAGAGAAATAATTGGATGCTTTGAAATTTCTTTAGGCCAACAAGATGTGATGGATGACAGGATAAAGAGAGTATCCTTTTATTTTTATTATAATGCATTTATCATTCGCATTGCCTTAATGGTGTTGTTAGGTGACATTGAGTCAGGTCCAACTCATAACAACCTGATATAGAACAGAAGGAAACACTGTTCAACACTGTGCCATGTCCAGCTCTATTGTCGGTACTTCTCTGCTATTCATAGGGTTTTCAATGATGGATTGTTTCCGGGAGTGTTGTACCAGGTCCTTCTCCTAGCCTGCAGCACATGGTGTTCCCAAGTGGTCTCCCATCCAATGACTAACCAGGTCCGAGCCTGCTTAGCTTCCGAGATGAGGTGGGATTGGATGCCAGGGTACTGTGGCTACAGGCTTTGCATTAATATGGCAAACAAAATAAACACTGACTATCCTCATATTGTTAACTATAAAATAAGAATAATTATATTAATTCTTAACAAAAACTAAACAGATTCAGGTAACGTACCTAAATATGTATATCTGAAGCATAATACACTTAACTCATAGCTTAAATTTTGCAGATTTCTAAGAGGATGGAGGCATTTTTGTATGTGTTTATTACTGATGGTTTTCTGTGGACACTGAAGTTTTTCAGTCTATGTCTATGTTCCAGAATAAAGCCAAAGTGTACAAGCATTGGAATTTTATCACCCAATTTTTATTTATTTACCAATGGATAAATGACTAAAAAGGAAAATTTGGGGTTGACTTCTCTGAGTCTTATGCCTCAGAGTAAAACTTACCCAAAGTTAAATATGCACAAATGAATCTGGTTACAGAAGATATGTCAGGAGTCTGTTGGAGTGGAATCCATTTCATGATGCTCAGCCTCAAATCTTAGCAGGTAACAAAAGCTCTCCACTCTTAAGACTTAGATGTTTACAACAGCACAAACACAAATTATTACTCATGTTTTCTTTGTTTTGTTTGTTTGAGAGAGAGTCTTGATATGGAGCCCAGGCTGGCCTTGAACTCTCAACCCCTAATCTCATGCCACAGCCTCTGGAGTGCTGAGATGACAAATTTGGACAATCACACGCAACTTTGATTCAGTCTCATTCTACCTTCATTGTCTGGCATGACTTGTTATTGAGGGTACTCAGGGACACAGGCTGATAGAGCAGCCTCTATGTGGGACATTTCCAATTTCTTGGTAGTGGAAAGATAGAGACCAAAGAATCAGGAACTGCCACTTAAATGTCTACTTGAAGGGAAGTGAGTCCATTCTGCAAATATGTCATTGGTCAATGTAATTCAAGTAAGTAGGCTTGATGTTGGGGCTGGGATTTAGCTCAGTTGGTAGAGTGCTGTGCTGCAGTCTCTGAGGTCCCAAGTTCAACTGCGAGCACCACAAAAATGGGAGAAGGACCTGGCAATCCACTTCCAAGGCAATCTCGAAATAGTCAGCCATAGAAAACCCTATGAGGGTGGCTATGAGTCAGATACCGACTGGACAGCATCTCACAGCAACAACAACAACAGGCTTGATGTCAGTGGATGGCAAGGGCATGAATCTCCAGACAGAAGTCCCCTACGGAGCAAGAATGAGTACTTGAAGCATAATAAAATCCAAAATAGAATCCATTAGCAGATGTGAGTATGTGAAAAATCATAAAAACCACAGTGTCAGGCTTCTGGAAGTATCATGATATCTGGTGAAAGAACTGACAGATGAAAATGAGAAAGTTAAGCAAGTGTTGGCCAGATGCAATGGCTGCTATTAGCGGAGTGATTTCAGGCAAGTCACGTTGCTCCTCTGCTTCTGGTACCTTAATGTTCAATATGGAAATTGTCTTAGGCAATCTTGTATTTTACTTCTATTTATGATATTTTTCACATAGTCACAACTATTACTTATTTTTCATTCTTTTAATTTATAAGTACCTTTGTTCAGTAAATCTCACTTATTCCTCAAAAGAATCAAGTAAAATATTTTCTTTAGTTCTTTGTTAAAAGTGAAAATTCAATAATTTATCCAAATCAAGCATTTAGAAAGAGAAGGACCAACACTACACTCTCCCATCTTATCAAGCCTCCTTTAAATTGTGCTGAATAATATTTCTGGAAATATTAATAATAGTAAATTTTTTTCTGAAATTTCCACTCAATTTTTAATGGCTTATTAATGTATAAAAGCTCAACATATTTTCATTTTGAGTTGATTTTCTTCCAGTGATTACATAGAATACATTTAATATACGAGCTCATGACCAAAGGTAAAAAATGTTGACAAGCAAACAATTACCAATTACCTTTTAATAAGAAATTATTTATTTTTCCAAAACATTCATTAACACCCAGTTTTTGACTGTTAGACGTACATTTCATAGAGAGTTTTACATTCAGAAAACTTTACTGGCTTCTGTAAATAATGCTGTGTCTGTCCATCACAGTACCCTAACTGCCTGGGGTCCTTTTGCTCTGCCCAGATAGGAGTCATCAGTAGGGAAGAGAAAGCTCTTGCAGTGCTCTACCTGGCAGCTTTTGTCATCCTCATGTTCTGGTAGCAGTGAGCTGTAGCAGGTAGTGTCCTTGTGTTACAATTCCCATGCAGGCCCTGGGTACTGGGACCCTCAGCACTACAATGATAATTGTGGTATCTCCTGTAGCAGGCCTAGGGAGTCAGGATTCCAGCCCTTGACAGCAGCTGGAGTTACAGCTCCCAGGTCTAAGAGGTTGCAGACCTTTTGCCCTTAAGGCCCAGTGAATCTCTGGAAGTTTTCCATCAACCAGGACTAGCAGTTTCTCTTCCCATCTTTACAGATTTCCATCCTCCTTCAGCCCTAGTGCCCCACAGTCTCTCATCATCTGTTTCCTTCCTCTGTCCCTTGTAGTCTGCCACCTCTGCTTCCTGTCATTTGTGCCCTAACTGCTCTCTGCCACTTTTCATCTGCCTCTCAGTGCTATTGCCACTGCCTCTGCTCCTGCTGCAGGGGTTACAACTGCTGCCACTTTTGCTGACATCCTGAAGCTGCCACTGCTGCTGCTGTTGCCAAGGACACCGTGGCCCATTATCACCTCTACTGCTGCCACCACCATCATGGAAGCCACTGAAGCTGCTGCTGTTGTCATCTTTGCTGCTTCTGTCTTCCTTCTTGTCACCAGCTCAGCCCTCTCTAGAACTGATGAAAATCAAAAGGAGGCAAGGTAAGACCACTTGGGACTGCTTCTGGTTCCTTAATGTTCAATAGGGAAACAGTGTCAGGCAATCTCATATTTTACTTCTACTTATGATATTTTTCACATAGTCACAACTGTTACTTATTTCTCTCTCTTTTAATTTATACGTACCTTTGTTCAGTAAATCTCACTTATGCTTCAAAAGAATCAAGTAAAATATTTTCTTTAGTTCTTTGTTAAAAGTGAAAATTCAATAACTTATCCAAATCAAGTATTTAGAAAGAGAAGGATCAAGATCTACACTATCCTATCTTGTCAAGCCTCCTTGAAATGGTGCTGAATGTTTCTGGAAATAAGAGTAAACGTTTTTTTCTGAAATCTCAACTCCATTCTGAATGTCTGATTAACATAAAAACACAACATATTTTCATTTTCAGTTGGTTTTCTTCTAGTGACTCCACTAGAACAGCACTGCTAGAACACTTCACTAGAGCACTAGCACATTTCAAAACACTGGAATGTTGCAACTCCAGAGGGCAGCATAGAAAAATTTCTCCAGGCTATATTCACAAGTGAGCCAAACAGCCTACATACACAGCCAGAAAGGGGGAGCTTGCACTGATCACATCAGACCTTCATGCAAATGAAGGACTGTGTTCCTCTTGTAACAGTCACAGAGGTCCCTCTGCTGAGTCACCAGGGGAAGTGTTTCCCCTCTGGCCTGGGTAGAAATGGTGGCAGGATCATCTAGATTTCAACCAAACTTGTGATGGCAAAAGTCTAGCACAAGCTGTTAGAGCTGTGGCTGAGACAGTGCCTTCAAAGCTGGAACTGTGCTTTGGTAGCCAGCAGCTGTGGTTGTCATATATCTTCCCCATGGTATCCATGGAGTGTTCAAAATGCTACATGGTACCGGCATCAGTGTAATCTAGCTGGCTACTTCTCAGATCGTCCTTTACTCAGTGTCTAGGGAACCAGGGGAGGGTGTTAGGTCTTTCAACTATGGAGTCAAATCACGCTAGCTCTCAATTTTTCAGCATATTTACAGAATAAATAAATATTAAAAGGAGTGCTTACAATTAGGGATTATCATTCATGTTAATAGTGATTTTAACAGTGTTTAATAGTTCTCTAACAGTGCTTATCACCTTCCTCTGTGCCCCAGGGAGCTGAGGGTCCCTCTAATCAGAGTACTTTTAGGTGACAGGGAACTAAGGAAACTTTTATTGCATTACTTTTGATATTTTGAGCTAGATCACATCCTTGATATTTAACTAAGGCAGTGCTTTATGAGATGCACAAAGACATTACTGTTTAAGTATAGACACTATTGTTTCACAACTTGCTTGGGAAAGTGATGGGTGGGCCTTTAAATAATTGCACAATCTGGTTTGCGTATGACTTTTGTCACTAAATAAAGGATTCATTCCACATGGGAGTTGATGTTCACCATAGATTCCACACAACAGTTTTTTCAAGTTAATTCAAGTGGAAATGGTGTTCACAAACAATCTTCAAGTAAGGGAGCAGAAACAAGGTTGTCCCTACTTCACAAAAGTTCTTTGAATTTAAAGATTTTCATAAACCATATCTGTGCATTTTAAGTAACTAATTTTATGTTATTAAGTACATAATATGTTCCAGACCATAAACTCTCCAATGTCTCTTTATTGCACTCTTAAACTTGGGGTTTAAGAAATAGATTTATCCAGAGATACAAAGAAAATGTAACAGCTCACAAGTCTGAGGGGGAAGGTAGAAGGTGAATACACAAAACACACAGATTTAAACAAACTGACGTGTGAATTTAAATGCAGAAGCTACCCTAACAACTTGCTCACTTCCAAAAGGACTCCATATATGAAGCAAATATCGGTCTATTTTTTAGGAGGAACACATATGCACCCTGGAGGAATTACAAAAGTTACACTATTTCTTCAATACTAAGACAAAATATAAATTAATCCTGAATACTTTATGTGAATGAAAATAATTGCAATATACTCATAGGTTTGTTTTTCATAAGCTAATGGAAATAAGAGAATATGATATACATCATATGCAAAAGAAGTAATGGAGAAAGATGTGCTAAAGTGAGGCAGTGCTCTGCAGCCAGCCACCTATGCAGTAGCAGTTCCAGAATCTCCCACCCAACTCAGCTATATGATCCACCTCACTTGGAACACTATGTGCCCATCTACATTCAAATAATTATAACAAATCGCAGAAGTGACCTGTCTTGAATACCATAAGAAGCAGTGGAGGGTTTCTATGACTTCTCTATAATCCTCCAGCACCCTACTATGGCAGCCCTCTGCACTGCCTCACATGGTGAGGCCAGCTAGCCTCTTTACCCTACATTATTTCTGGAGCTTCTACCAATGTCTCTGCAGGCCAAGTAGCAAACCAGAGGAAAGAAAAAAGAGAGATGCATGCATTCTTTCTCTGGAGACTTGATCAAACTTTTGCAATAAGCTTGCCCAACAATTTAGCAAAGACTGCCACAGGACTATACAAGTGTACTAGAGAAGCTATGAAAATACATACTTTGAAAGAGCAGTGTGCCCAGCTAAACTTTAGGAGTCTCTTATTAAAAAAAGGTAGAGGGATAGATTTTGGTGTAGGCAATTAAGAATCCCTGACACATTTATTAAGAGCTCTTTTACGTATTCATTAACTTTTTGAAATTAAACATCTCTTATTAGAGATTCACTATGTGTAAGTCAATCTCCTTACAACTTTGACTCTTAAGCTACACAGACCATAAGACACCGAGTATAGGGACAGCCTTTTAAGGTAGTCAGCCCGCATGGCCTAAGCCATTGATTGTTCAGTGTCACCTGCAAAGTATGACCTAGCTGAACTGAAATAGATACAGACATGGATAATGTTTATGAATTTTATATTAGTTTGCTCAAAGATTTATGCCTGTTTTATCTCACAATAAAGTATTAATGCTAATCTTTTACATGAATTTTAAGTTTCATTCTTCTTCTATTTTTCTTATTTTTGGAAAAGTATTGGTCCTGGGTGATTTGGAAGTAAAACAAAACCAAAGCAGGCTTTTATCACATTAATTGAAGATAAACAGATTCAAAACCAGATTTAAAAGCAAAGACAGCATTGAATCTGTACGTACCTGCCAATGAGACTCTTACTTGTCCTTGAGATTCATGTGGTATCATACTTTGAAGGTACACCCAAGCTTCACTTGAAACTTTCCTACAAGGTGGTCCATATTTGAAACAGATGAATGGACAGTCTTTACTTCAAAACGGAAAATGTGGATCACCCTTGTCCTTAGTAAATGCCTTTCTTGCCAACCAAGCACAGTTCCTCATGAGTCAGCTGTCTATACCACCATGATTAATTTCATCATTCTAGTCATAATATGTGAGTTTAAGAGACTAATAAAAATGTAACAAAGAAATGACAATCCACAAACATGTACTAAAACATACTACCATTTTGAAAAAAGAGTATCATCATTGTATTTCTCAGGCCACATTCTATTGGACAGAAATAATAATGATTTTTGCTTTCCAAGTGGAGTGCCTGTCTATAGCCATAGCATCCTGGAATCTGATTCTGTCTGATCTCAGAAGCTAAGCAGGGTTGGCTTGGATACTCCTTGGATGGGAGACCACCTGCGAACACCAGGTGCTGCAGACTTAAGAGAAGCACCTGGCAGCCCACTCCTGAAACAATCAGCCTGTGAGTAGCAGAAAAGCAGTGACATAGTGCAGGGCGTGGCCCAGTGTCTGGGAATGTTTCCTTCTGCTGTACATAGAGTTGCTGTAGGTCAGAACTGACTTGACAGCCCCTAAAAACAATAACAATATAGTGCCTATCTTGGTCAGACCTTATTGTCCTCAGGTCTGGTCTCTGAGAACACATCCCTTAATCTCAGTCTTCTTGGATATATCTGAGGGAAGCATGGACATGGAAGATAACTTAGGTAGTTAGAAATACTTTACTTCCCAGGCTTACCTAACAGAGGTACAATTCCTGTAATTCCTTCATTGACTGTTGCAAGAATTCAAGGGCTGTCCAGCAACATGGGTGCTCTCTATCCGTGGATGAGTTGCAATGCAGCCATTGGCCCATGTCGCAAGTTCCCTTGGCCATGAACTTTTCTCTTAGCCAGCCTCAGCTCCTCTGCTTCCCCTTGGCCCCTGCCTCTGAAACCAACATGTGTCAAGGAGGCTGGATTAAGTTAACATAAAGTGGCCTTTTTTTCCCCAATGCAGTAATTTCAACTTTTTCAAACAAGAGGCACTCAGAATAATTGTGAGCCTGGGCTATTCTCATTATTCTGTTCTCTTATACAGAGGAATCCTGTATCTTTTGATTTTTGTTTCTCTCTATTTGGGGGCAGGAAATTCATCATAGTTTTCCAAAGTTGTAATGCATGTTTTTATGATTTTTAGACATATTGGGTGTTGACTACCAGCAGAAAGCATTTCTAGAAATCTGAGGCATTTCTAGAAATCTGAGGGTGTTTTCTTCTCTTTTTTTCCTGTTTCCTATTGTTTTTTCCCAATGAGTCTGTTTATACTACAGGTCATTTTCTTGCATGATCTTACCAAAGCCTAGAAGTAGTAGCCATCACATTTCAATATCCTAAAATTAGTTATACCAAGTTCCCTAAAGTTACATGTATGAACGATCCATTATACGCATCCTAAGATACAACAGACTCTACATGGGTTACCTTTCATGTGACAAGACTGGTGAATTTCTCAGTTTTTAAGTTCTACCTGTTTGATTTTCAGGTAGGGGCTCTGCTGTAGACAGCAGACCTGGGGAGAGGAGAGATTAATTTTAAAATCAACCAATGAACCAACCAAACTGAAACACTGGAAGAACACTGAGTGGCCTAGATTTAAACACTCCTGGACTAATTCGGGGATCCTGAGTCATAAATACATCCCCACAGGGGCAAAACCTAGTAGCTGTGACACTTTCTGTCCTCAGAATTATGTGGTGTGGGACAGGGAATTGTCTAGGGAAAAGGGAACGGACTGTGAAACATTAGCAGATTTCCAAAACAGATGCTTAACTTCAGCTCAAGAGGCAGTAATTAAGTCTAATACAACAGATATTTCACATTATATAACATACCAGTTACTCTTCTTCTTTAATGTAATTGTTTTATATACTCACGAGGGTAATATTGAGTGATGCATGGGAAAAATGCATTTCAAAGTTAACCTCAAAATCAGCGACGCACACCAGGTGTGGTGGTACACACTTATAGTCCAAGCAGCTCAGGAGACTGAGGCAGGAGGATTGCAAGTCTAAGGCTAGAGGCAGCCTGTGTAACTTACCGAGACCATGTTTCCAAAAAATAAAAAAATAGAAAACAGGGTAAGGGTGCTGCCCAATGGTAGAGCACTTGCAAAGAATGTGCATATGTGCAAGGTCCCAGGTTCAAGCCCTTAGTGCTGGATGAAAAAAATGAAAGAAAAAAGAGAACAGAACTTCAAATCTATAAAAGATTGGGTTCAGTTTCAGGTGTGCGTTCAGTATGTTAAAATTTAGGGGGGTTGGGTTTAGTACAGGTTTGAGTTTAAAATTTTAACCCTATGTGTACATAGATTAATTTTTTAAATTTATAAATAGGCAATAATATGAAAAATAAATCTAACAACAAAAATGTGAAAAAATATTAAACCAAACCAAACCAAAACAACAATGAAATATTAAAAGCTGAACCTGAACCTAATTGTCACAGGGTTTGAGTGCAGGTTTAGGTTCAAGATCAGAAACATTTTTAATAATATTTGGACAGAAAGGTTTAGGGTTTGAGACGGACCTGGTGGCACAAGCCTGTCATCCCAGCGGCTCGGGAGGCTGAGGCAAGAGAATCACAAGTTTGAGACCAGAGGCAGTCTGCATAATTTAGCTACACCCTGTCTCAACAACAACAACAACAAAAAATGGACTTGGGGTGCAGCTCAGTGGTCTAGCACTTGCAAAGCGTGCAAGCACAAGGCCCTGGGATCAATCCCCAATACCTCAAGAAAGAAAGGAAAAGAAGGAAAGAAAGAAAGAAAGAGAGAGAGAGAGAGAGAGAGAGAGAGAGAGAGAGAGAGAGAGAGAGAAAGAAAGAATGAGAGAGAGAGAGAGAGAGAAAGGTACTTAGGTTCAGGGTCTATGTTCAGGTTAAATTTGAATCCCTGTTCTCTACACATAGGATTTATACCCAGCACAACCATTATTACATGTTTGCGCCGTGAAAAATTCTTGAATTGGATCACTTTCAGGGTTCAGGTTCAGTTTCAGGTTTGAAACCTAATCAATTCCATTTATTTATTTTCCTCCAGAAGCTTTTGCATAAACAACACAGCTAGAGACAAAGCCACAAAAGGAACCTAGAGCAGCCAGTGGACAAAAATGTCCTATGCACCCCCCTTTCTTTATTTCCACCTCCAAAACAGATTGCTTGTCATTAAATGTGTCAGTGTATCTTAATTCAAGCATTCCATCCTTGAAAATTTTCCGAATAAATAATATTCATATTACCTGAATGCAAGAAGAAATACATGTTTCCATTCAACTGTTTTCAGTTGAAAATATGATTTCAATTTCTACCATAGAAGCCAACACAAGTTTAAAGAGCAGTCTGAATAAGAAGAACTCATGTTGTTGTTGTCAGGTGCCGTGGAGCCCGATCCTCTTCATAGCAACTCTATGTATGACAGATGAAACAGTCCCAACACTGTGCCATGCCCAGCACTGTATCAGTGCTTCTCGGCTATCCATAGTGTTTGCAATGGCTGATTATTTTATGGGAGTGGTTTGCCAGGTCCTTCTCCCAACCCTACAGTGCCTGGTATTTCCAGGCGGTCTTCCACCCAAGCACTAACCAGACCCAACCCTGCTTAGCTTGTGCGATCTGACGAGACTGGATGCCAGGGTGGTACAGCTGGGTGGTACAGCTGCAGGAAGAATTCATGTTAGAGATCTAAAAATTCAAACATGAGACCTCCTGAGACAGAGAGAATTTAAATGTGGAGCTCTGGCTTACCATGGACTGAGTATTTGAGATGAGCCCTGGGTTTACTTAAATAAATAGAAATTCTTCCATTTTTCAATAAAGCCTTTGATTGGCTCTAGTAAGAGCTGAGAAATGTCCCATGGGCATATTAACTGGTAAAGCTCAATCCTAGCTTTGTACTCTATCCTCATAGAAGATTTAAATCAATAGGGATTAGTAAATCTGGTAACAGTTTTTTCTTGGCAAATATCAGCTGTTCTTTTTTTTTCTCTTCTTCAGTTTTTTTATGTTTGGAAATAGCAAATACTTGGTTACATGCCTAAGACATTCACCCTCCTAATGTTTTAACCTATGGATTTTGTAATGTGGAATTTATGCATCATTTCTAATTCATTTAATCTTATCTCATCACAAGGTTATAACAACAGGGCTATTTTATATCCAAGTGGCTGTTGAGCTTTTAAATTTTGCATTTAAAAAATCCAAAAATAATACTTTAACCAGGTGTAAAAACAACTTGAAACCTATATGGTCTAAGCTAGGTGAAAACATGGACTCCATGAGGCTCCCATTGGCTGTGTATCACACATTCTTCTATAACTACGGCATATAATCTTGCCAATCAACACCAGGAACCTTTCGCAGAGTCTCCCAACTTTTCATGCACACTACAATCTCATTAGTATAAAATTTGGCTGTGTTAAACTGCAAATATTTACTCAGTTTTTCCTGATGGATAAATTACTGTCAGGAATGTTAGTCTCTTTGTGAAACTCATAAAATATTTTAGTGATCAGTGGTACACTTAGCAAAATTATTCACTCAGATATACACAACTATTTTAGAAAATGACATGCCATAGTTACTGTCAGTCAGTGCTATGTACACTACCAGGAACAGGAAACTATTCTGTTCTTCCAAAAGTTTCACAAATGCCAAACACCTCTGATTCCTTCCCTATTCTCACAATGAGAGGTGAGGGAACTATAATAGGAATGAATATTAGTAAAAAATGTATTAACATGGGATGGAAGGTATGGTAAATGTAACTTTCACCTGATCTCAGGGTGTTCCTATCACTCTATGTAGATTAAAATGTCTTATTGGATTTACGCAGTTATTGGGAAATCCAGTACAGGTAGTAAGAATTGTTCCTAATGTCATCCATGCATTCTTTCGTCATCATAGGGCAGGCAACAAACACTTATTAATCACCTAGAATGTATCGGCTATGTACTTCACAGCAGAAATACCAACTATGTTTTTGTGGTAGAGATACATATGTGAAAAATTCAAATAAATTGTGAAATAGAATTCACGATGATGTTGTCAGATGCTGGCAAGTCAGTCCAACTCATAGTGACCCTATGTACAACAGAACCAAACATTACCCAACACTTTGGCATGCCCACCATCTTTTTATGTTTGAGACTATTGTTATAAGCCACTATGTTTCTTCTCATTTTGACTCATGCTGCATCAGCAAAAGGAAATCCAAGGGGCTTTACTCCATTCCTATCATTAAGGTTGATTTTACTTAAGGTAACTATTAAGGTAACTCTTCCTCAGTCATTTCTTGAATGCCTTCCAGCCTGCAGAGCTCATTTTCAGGCACTGTAATTGACAGTGCTTCTCTGCTATTCATAGGGCTTTCAATGGCCAATTGTTTGGGGAGTGGGCTGCTGGGTCTCTCTTCCTAGTCTTAGTCTGGAAGTTCAGCTGAAACCTCTCCCCTTTGGTGGCACTGCCGGTATCTGAAATACCAGTGGCATAGATTTCAGCTTCACAGTAACGCACAAAGCCCCACAGCACAAGCTGATGGACTTGATAAATATATAAAATTTTAGGGAACAAATAATTAGAACTTAATGGGTGTGAAAATCTTCATTAAAAGGAGACTTTTTTGCCAGTCATAGTGGCACATGCCAGTAATCAACAAGCTGTGTGACTAGAGGACTGCGAGTTTGAGGACAGCCTAGGCAACATTTTAGGAGAGGCTTAAGTAGGGAGAGATAATAGACTAAGGGAGGGGGGAAGAAGAAAGTGTAATGGGAGAAAAGAAAGAAAATATCACATATGTCATCCTTATCGCAAAATCAGGATGTACATCTACAGATAGATATACTCATAAAGAAGACATGCAGGCAGAGGGAGACCATTGGTGGGGAGGAAGAGGATGGGAGAGGCGGAAGTGAGCATAAGCAATGCACAATGCAATGCATATATGGAAATGTCATAATGAGACTCATCAAGGTGTACATTAAAAATTACCAATAATTGTTCTTTTAACAGAGATATTTTTGCCCAATCTTACAAAATTTGAGTAAGTTTCCAAGGAGGATGGGTGGAAAGCAAAACCACTTATGAGAGCTTTGTAGGTCACACATCCTGGAAGAGTGGGCATATGTTATGGTTTGGACCAAAATTGTCCCCCAAATGTCATGATATATGGTGTCCAGCTGGTGGCACTGTCCCAGGAGATCATGGAACTTTAGGAGGTGGACCTTTGGCTGAAGTTGCTACCAGTGGGTGGGCCTTTGGTGGTTTTTACTTGCAATCTGCAGCCTTATTTCCTCTCTGTTCCTGGTCTCCCGTGCTGTGAGGTCATTTGCCACAGGCCTTTCTGCTGCTGCCACCATGCCTGCTTTGCCACCATTATGAACTGATCCTCTAACTATGAGCTCCCAATAGTCCCCTTCCCTCATAAGTTTATTTGGGTTTGTTCTTCTGCTACAAAGAGGATAGCTGATTAATAAAACATGCAAGATCCTTGGTGAGTTCATCAATTTCTAATTTAAAAAAATTAATTTCCCTAGTTCTTTGTCCTGTGACTTTATTCAAGCTATTGCAATATATTAAGAATATTCATTTGTTAACAAGGATCTTCTTAAAGAATGCAGAGAAAACTTGGGATTTTATACAAATAGACAATAGTTCTTATCCATGTCTGTCCTCTTGTCTTACTGTGGGAGCCTTTATGTTGCTGTGATACTGAAAGCTATGGTACCGGTATTTCAGATGTCAGCAGGGCCACCCGTGGTAGACAAGTTTCAGCTGAGCTTCCAGACCAAGACTAGGCAGAAAGACCCTGAAGTCCACTCCTGAAATAATTAGCCAGTGGAAACCTTCTAGATAGCAGAGAAGCACTGCCAGAAAATGAGCTTCCCAGGTCGGAAGGTATTCGATGAAAAACTGGGAAAGAGTTGTCTCCTTAAGGTAGAGTTGACCTTAATGATAAGAATGGAGTAGAGACCCTGGGACTTCCTTTTGATGATGTGGTATGACTCCAAATTGGAAGAAGCATAGTGGCTGCCACATTGGGTTCAACATAAAAAGATCATGTGAGTAGCACACTGTCAGGGGGTGCTTCATTCTATTGTACATAGGGCTGCTATGAATTGGATCTGACCAAGGACACCCAACAATGATAACAACAGAGAGTAGATGAGGAAAGGTGGAATTTGATCTTAACTTGTATAAGGGCAGGATGATCTTTAGCTTAACAACACGGAAGAGTAGGAGCAACTCTTGGCATTATCTTCCTAAAGCAATGATGAAAGTCAGTCAGAAAGACTTGGTGAAAATAATCTAGATTCATAAAACTATAACAGATAAATATAAGACACATTGCAGATATTTGTAGAACTGTGGTCCAGGAAAATGAAAGAAGTTACTAAAAACAAACAAAACCAAAACAACTGTAGAACTGAAGACGTAGAATTTTATTTCATCATTTACCAAGTCTTGATGTTTATGTTCATACACATATAAATTGGAGACAGATGTGGCAATCCATACCTGAAACAATCCTGAAAACAATCAGCCATTGAAAACCCCATGAAAGTCGCTGTGAGTTGGACATGACTCCACTGCCTCCAACACCACTGCCACATACATCATTGTGTAAAATAAACTGTGAAAGTACTGTATTGCATATTAATTTTACATTTCTTAAAATTATTTCAGTACTGTATACAGATTTCTGTCGTGAAAACAAGGACATGAAGAAATCTTAGTGTTTTGAAGAACACATGGACTGAGTTGGGCTGGGATTTAGCTCAGTTGGTAGAGCACAGCGCTACAGTATCTGAGGTCCCGAGTTCAATTCCCAGCACTGCGAAAATGGGAGAAGGGCCTGGAAATCCACTCCTAAGGCAATCCCGAAACAGTCAGCCATTGAAAACCCTATGAGGGTCACTATGAGTCAGATACCGACTCGACTTGACGGCACCTAACAACAACAACATGGACTGAGTAATGAAATAGAATATATATAGTATGGCACAAAGGAAATATTACATTTTCTTTAATATTCTAATAACTACAAGAGACCTCAATTCATAATATATTTTAATGAATAAATGCCTGCATCACAAATGAAATAATTCTGAAATTCAAAAAACTTTTACTATATATATGCTAAATATATTTATAGATACATACACATATATATTTATGCTTATAGATATATAAAATACATTTTATATATGTATAAATATATACATGTATATGTTATATTTGTATATTATATGCTATATATTTGTATTTATATATGCACACATATTTTTACATGTGCATGTGTGTGTATGTGTGTGTTTGTGTGTATGTTGTTGTTGTTAGGTGCCCTCAAGTTGGCATCCGACTCATAGCCACCCTCATAGGGTTTTCAATGGCTGACTGTTTCGGGATTGCCAGGTCCTTCTCCCATTTTTGCAGTGCTGGGAATTGAACTCGGGACCTCAGAGACTGCAGCGCAGCACTCCACAAACTGAGCCAAATCCCAGCCCCGTGTGTGTGTGTGTGTGTGTGTGTGTGTGGTGTGTGTATATGTGTGTTTAAAGTTTGGATTAAAAGTAGAACATTAAATATGCATTTTAAAATTTAACCACAATTTTCATATTATATCCCACCCACCTGAGAAAGGCAAATGACCTAATTTTATAGGGGATATATAATCATATTTCATGTACCTTTGTATTCAAGGATGGATAGAAATACAGACAGGTAGAAGAGAGACACATAGATGAGTGATAGGTAGGTAGATAAAGATAAGGACAAAGAGAGATGTGTGTGTGTGTGTGTGTGTGTGTGTGTGTGTGTGTGTGTGTGTGTGTGTGTATGCAGGGATGCAAGCTATTATCTGATTTGTCTAGTATTGAATTTGCTTTTCACAGGTGCTCTGATGCCTATAGATGTATTATCCTGACTTCCAATCCTGTCAGATCTCAAAAGCTAAGCAAGGTTGGGCCTGGTTAGTCCTTAGAAAGGGACCACCTGGGAACACCAGGTGCTATATCCTTGGAAGAGGGACCTGGAAGCCCACTCCCAAAACAATCAGCCATTGCAAATCTTATGAATAGCAGAGAAGCACTGACATAGTGGCAGGCATGGCACAGTGTGTTTTTGTGTGTTCTACATAGGGTCATTATAAGTTGGACTAACTCTATGGCACCTAACACCACCAAGTGCTCTGAAAGTACCTATCTCCGTGAATGTTCTTTTCTGATGCTTTCTGAGCTCTTCCATGACTCACCCAGATTCTCTTGCTCAGATTCTAATGTTGTTGGTGGTGGTGCTGGTGTTAGGTGCCTTGAGTCAGGTCCAACACATAGCAACCCTCATAAAGTTTACAATGGCTATTTGTTTCAGGATTGTTTCAGAAGTGGACTGCCACATCCTTCTCCCATTTTTTGCATTGCTGGGTATTGAACCACAGTCCTCAGAGAATACAGAGCAGTACTCTACCAACTGAGCTAAACCCCAGCCTCATTGTTGTTGTTAGGTGCCCTCAAGTCAGGTTCAACTCAGTGACTATATACAACAGAACAAAACACTATCAGACACTGTGCCATGCCTGGCACTATTATCAGTGCTTCTCTGCTATTCATAGGGTTTTCAAAGGCTGATTTGTTTTGGGAATGGGTTGCCAGGTCCTTCTCCCAAACCTGCAGCACCTGGTATTCCCAGGCAGTCTCCCATGCAAGGACTAACCAGGCCCGACCCTGCTTAGCTTCTGAGATCAGGTGGGATCAGATCCCACGGCGCTAAGGCTGCAGACTTCAGATTCTAGTAGTTCCCCTGAATTCCTATGTTCTGTCTTGAGATATGTTAATATAGTTAATCCTTTAGAGTTACATCCTGCAGGCCCTGGAGTCATTGGGCCTCTTTAATTGAATTTTCTTCTTTACATGTTGATTTTACAGTTAAACTCCCAGGGCCATTTGATTTCCCTGCTTTATGGGTGCTTCAGGGATTCCTCTTATCTAACTCTTATGCCAATTAGAGCATGGACACATAAAAATGCATTGTGTATCTCAGAAATGGTGAGAGGCCTCCCAGAATTACAACCCATAATTACTAGTTGGGGGGAAGCAACAGAAGACAGGAATTTAATGGTAGGTCAAGGACATAGCAGATTAAGATCATTGGTCTAGAGTATTTGACACTGATAGGTATGAGAAGTGGCTGTGGTAGGGTTCTGAGGTCGTGAACTGTATGAGGTCAGTGACCTTTAATACTTTCTCGAATGCCAGCCCACCAGATCCAAAGACTCCCTGCTCTTGCATTTAGAAATAGCTGTGAAGAAGTTTGTTGTTCGCTATGGTATCCTTTTGGAAATAAGCTGAAATTCCGGGCTTAGGTTCTATTGTTGCAGTGTTTTGGGGACTATCCTATTTCATACACATTCCTTCTCTCCGCTCCTTTGTCTTTTAGCAAGAGAGGCTTTCAGCATTTCACAGTGACAGTTGCTTGAAATAGGAACAACATGGTGATCAGTTAAGTAGAAGTGACCTTCATGGTAATTTCCAGTATTTGAGCTCAGACTCAATTCAGAATTTCTAATTTGGTTTTGCCCGCAGCTATACCACTGTGGCCTCTCATCCTGTCAGAATCTGAACGCTAAGCAGGGTCAGGCCTGTTTAGTATTTGGATGGGAGACCACCTGGGAACACCTGGTGCTATAGGCTTGGGAGAAGGACCTGGAAACCCACTCCCAAAAAGCACAATCAGCCATTGAAAACCCTATGAAGAGCAGAAAAGCACTGACAATAGTGGTTTGCCTGTTGTACATAGGGTCGCTATGAATTGAACACCAAATCAATGGCACCCAGCAACGAGCAACAAATTTGTTTTAAATACATATGTAAAAAGAAAAGTGAAAAAAGCACAGAGAAACTAAATTTTCCTATAAATCATCACTGATATTATTATAGAATATAATAACATGAACATGAGTTAATTTTAAAGAAATGATAGTTCATTTTGTATAGATAAAAGGAGCGTGATTCAGAGTAGTGCTGAACTTTAAAATCTAAGTATTTACATGTAAAAGATTTTCTTTCAGGAAATTATAATTAATTCAATAAATGAGAAATATTATGTCTCATTATTATTTCTTGTGAATGGAAGAAAAATATAATAATCCAATTATTAAATGAAATGTTCTGTGTCTTTTGTTGATATGATCAACCTGCCAAGGAACTGTGGGGAAAAATTGAAAAATCTTGGAAATATCATTGCTGAACTTCATTATGTCATCAATTATGATGGCATAATGGATGGATGTAGAACACACAAAAACTATGACTTGAAAAATAAATGGCTTGGTGTTGCAGCATGTATAATGTGCCATTAGTATTCAAAACTTGCAATAACTCAGGGGAAAACTGAGGGAGACAAGGAGTATAAGTATAAAAGAGAAATAAAAGGTATTTTTCCAAGAGTGGTGATATTCAGGAAAGTATTTCAATGAAAATGAGATTGTAGGGGTCTGTATTTACACTTCCTCAATTACCTTTACATCAATGTTTTACATTTATGTAGAAAAACATGATTTCAATAACTGCCAACACCAGAGACTCAATCTGGAACCTTGTTGTTGTTGTTGTTGTTAGGTGCCGTTGAGTCGGTATCCGACTCATAGCGACCCTCATAGGGTTTTCAATGGCTGACTGTTTCGGGATTGCCTTGGGAGTGGATTGCCAGGCCCTTCTCCCATTTTTGCGGTGCTGGGAATTGAACTTGGGGCCTCAGAGACTGCAGCGCAGCGCTCTACCCACTGAGCTAAATCCCAGCCCCAATCTGGAACCTTAAAACGCATATAATTCTTGCTGCTTTCTCATTTGAGGCCTAATAATAAAGCTTCTTAGTAATTACTTTATTGACAACTTAGTTCATGAAGTGCAAGGATATGTAGAATTCCACTCACTGTCCCGTAACTGTATTGACATTTTAGTTTTAGTGTCAGCAAAAACAAAGTTGTTCTTGTGTAAAGCAGATTTATGACTCAAAAGAACACCAATAGCAGATAAGTTGAGAACAAAAGTGTCAATTTCATATAGTTTCTTTTCTTTATAAAATTGCACTTAGAGTCCATTTGATACATTGTATTTCTCAGTGATATAAAGAGAAATGTGTGATTCAATAGAATATCATTGAGCTCTAGTAATAGCAGAATAAAAATAAAACCTCTGTCAAAACTATGTAATTGGAAACTTATTTTCTCTGTTTTACCAGCTCCTGAATTTTAGACTGGCATCTCATAAATAGCAGAAAGAAGAAGAAAAAAAGGAATTATGGCTTTTGATAGGAAATAGAAAAAATATTTTCTGTTCCTGGTAACAACATGGAGTCATTTTTATTTAATGTTTTTAATTAGAAAATTTAGAGCAAAATTTAGATATGTTATAAATATTAAATAAAAATCTTAGTACTCAGTGCTAATGAAGATGGAATTGTATATCTCAGAAGAAAATTTTGAGACAAATGGGTATACTATGTAATATTTACAAAGTAAATGACTTATAATTTTTCAAAAGCCATAAAAAACATTGTAGTTTGACCAGATTTTCTATTTTTAGACATATATTTTAATTAAAATAGAAACATAGGTCAATATTTATTACCTAAGACCCCACCAATTACATATAAAAGTGAAAATTAATTATGTAAATGTCCAGAAATAGACCATAGGCTAAATTATTATTAATCATACAATTCTTGGAACTTTTCTTCATTTCTTCAATTAAGTAACTACCCTTAAATACCCAAGTTTCTTTCATGAGTTTTCATTGCATAGGTAACAACCTGTTAACAAGCATTAAAATGACTATCTAGATTCCAGATGGATGATGATGATGATCATGTTGACTTGAGATTTCAGTCATGGTAACTCTAACTCATCTGGCATATTATGTAGATGTCATGACAATTCCCTCCATTACCATCAGTCCCAAAGGCACTTACTCCACATATTTAGTATTTTTATGTTTTCTTTTTCCCTTATTTTGTCTCTTAAATTGGAAGGAGGGTAATTTCAAATAGATTTATAAGAAAGAGACACATATGCTAGGTCATTAAGTATGTGAGAATGCCTTTCTTTCTTTCTTACAGTTGTGTGTTAATTTTACTAGGTATAAAATTCCAGGAACAAATATCTTTTTACTCAGAGAAAAAGATCCTTCAGATTTTAGCTTGTTCTTTTTTTATCACTTAGTCTTCAGCCTGCGTATCACCCTTATATGAGGTGTGATAAAACAATATGATGAATGTTTAAATTAAAAAATTATTACAGTAAAAGACACATTGTCACTAATCTCCTTCAAAATAATCTTCCTGGCTTTGATCACACTTATTCTATCATTCTTTCCACTTTCTAAAGCAGTTCTGGAAGCCCTCTTTCATGAGTATCCTTAGTTGTGCAGTCATGGCTGCCTCAATGTCTTGAATCTATTCAAAACCTTTACCTTTCATAGTCATTTGGACTTTGAGGAAGAGCCAGATATTGCACAGTGCCAGAAATTGCACAGGTCTGGTGAATGAGGTGGATGACACACATCTTACTGTTTACTTGACAGAAGTTATCATACCAGAAGCATCGTTTGTTATCCAGGATTTAGGACCACCTCTCTAAAGCACTCCTTCTCAATCATAGCTCACACATGAATGACTGCACAGAACAAGTTTAAACTTGTCACACACAGTTACTAAGGTTTGACGTCCTACTTGTTGCTTCACATATTGAAAATTCCTGTCTTTTTTATTGGATGGCACTCAGCAGCATCCTACACCATATCTTTTGATCACACATTATATATCACTGTCAAGGCCAGTCTCTTCCTCTTGTTTTTACACCTTAAACAATTAAGCCATACTATAATATAGTTGAGACATAGGGAAAAGGCTCTAAGAATGTAGCTTTTGGACAACTTTAGGTTGAGTTTTAATCAGAAACATGTATTTTCCATTTTACCTAGCATTCTTTATTAGATACACTGTGTCTTCTTCCTTAAGGAGTTCTAATCATTCCTGGGGCTTTTTAGTGTCAGACAGAGGATGTCTGATCTATATGATACCTTGTCATCACTTCACTTTCAGATCTTTACCACTGCTGAATGTCAAACTACTATCCCATTAGGTCATAATTTTTCAATCTTTTATTTCAAAGACTAAATTCAGTGAAAACTGAGTGTGGGGAGGGTGTGTTCTCTAATGATATCATACCCCTCCTCCCTACCTTCTCGTTCTCTAAGCCTCATCAGATAATTTAGCCCAAATTTATTTCACAAAAAAAGGAGTCTATAGGCTTGAATTTTTATATATTTTGCTCTCTAAAGCTACAGAATTATGCTTTCTTCTTACTATTGCAAAAAGAAAAACTCCCCTCCAGTGTTTTCACTTGTACAATATTCTTTTATGCATTATTATTCCTTGCCCACTTTCACCCTCTGAAATGTTTGATCATTGTTCCCCTTACTATAATCATCAATGTCTCCCTCTCATACAGTATTTTATGTTAGCCTATCAAAAGTTTTCTAAAATAAAATAATTTTAATAATTTTATTCAGTCAATCTTGGTTACTAAAATTTAAGTTACCTCTAGCAACATATTATTATAAACAAAGTTGAAATGAATGCATGTATGCATGTGTACATATGTAAGTAGACACAGGTGTGTGTATGTATATAGTCTTTATCTGTGTATATGTTTGTATATATAGAATGAACCTAGCAAATTGTTCACTTAAGATGATCTCTATTGTGAAATTGCTGGGTCAGTAGTTTTAGGGCTTTTAATATGCATGGCCAGCTCCTCTTTAAGAAAAGTTGTGAAAATGTACTCTATCATCATCACCTTCATAGGTGTACAAATCTCTTTGACTTGCTAAAATTAGTCTCTAGTCTCCTCTTTTGTATTCAGTAAGCAGCAAAAATTTTATCAATTCCCAATCGCTATTTCAGCTTCATTATGTGTCTTTGTCACAGAGTTATAATTTTTTCAAATATTTTCAATGCTTGCCTTCAGAGTTTATCAGGTATTTAGGTTTTTTCCTTTCAAGAAATATTTTTAAACTCCCCTTTTTTGTGTTTTATTATTTCAAATTTCACATCTACAACTATTTCATGTTAAATTTATATTGAATTGAGGTATGTGCAAAACCTAAATTTGCTACTTCTACATGATTGATGGTTTTCCCATCACATTTTATAGAATAATCTTTCTCTACTTCCCCACTCATTTCAATACAATCATATTTTAAATTCTTATTTATAATTTAGTCAAATCTTGGATCATTTTTCTACACGAATAATCTACCTTAATGGTATTTATTTTACCCAAACCAAACATTTTAAAAAATAATGTTCTCTTTATAATCCTATAATAAGACTCATGTATAATATAACATATCACACTTAATTTCTAAAATTCAGTAAAATTATATATTTGTAATATAAATGAAAGAGAAAATCAATTCACATTAAATATATCTATATATTATATATTACATATAATATATACATATATACATATATACATATATACATATATATTATGTATTACATAACACTATGTATTATGTTTGGGAGAAAGACCTTGCAACCCACTCCCCCAAAATATCAGCCATTGAAAACCCTATGAATAGCAGAGAAGCACTGACAATAGTGTTTCACCGGTTGTATATAAGGTCACTATGAGTCAGATACCGACTGGACAGCACCTAACAACAACAACATGTATTATGTATTATAATAGATAGGTTCAGGTATGACTATCTCAATAGCTATATGAATTAAGCAGAATTTTACACTTGCTTATAATGAGTAAAATTTGTATAAAAAGTAAGATAAATTAAACAGCATTGAACTTAGCACCATTAACATTCACTTAGTTCTCTCTCACATGCACACAAACACACACACATACTTAAAGAAGTGATTTTCATTATTCACGGTGGTTGTGCTCTGTACAGTTGCTGTGAACACTGAATCAGTGATTCCTAAACTATTGTTCACGGGCTGGGATTTAGCTCAGTTGTTAGAGCACTGCGCTGCAGTCTCTGAGGTCCCGAGTTCAATTCCCAGCACCTCAAAAATGAGAGAAGGACCTGGCAATCCACTCCCAAGGCAATCCTGAAATAGCCATTGAAAAACCTATGAGGGTCGCTATGAGTTGGATACCGACTTGATGGCACCTAACAACAATAACAAACTATTGTTCCTAAAGGAAATACAGAGTTAGGTTCCTGCAAGCCTTTGGTCAAAACATTTTCATTAACCAAAACATCATTGTGTTAAATAAGTTGACAACTTCCTCGTAAAAGAAGTTGATCTCTTCGGTGTTGCAACCCTGCTGTTCCACATAATCTTTCCTATATTACAGTTAGCTTGTACTTTAAAAATCCCTCTACTCACTGCCTGCTGATCTGTAGAACCCGCCTCTCTAGCATATTGGACATTTTCATGTGGAAGCACCATATGAAATGTGGGAACCCAGCCAGCACTAGCTGGGAACAGACTTTAGCCATTTTCTCACCCTGGGTAACATGACCACCACATTTCTTTGGTTTTCAGCCTCACCATGATGCCGCTAACTACATATTTTAAAATCTGTCAGCATCTCAGGAATCCACAGATTTGGCCATTGCTCCATGCTTTCCATAGTGTCACCATTCACTGCAGGTACTGCTTTGGCACTTGACGGAGCAGCCTCAAGTGCAGACTGGTGAATGACCTCTCCTTTGTCTGAATGCTCCATATTGTTGATTCGTTAATATTGAACCACAGTCAACAACCGTATAGCTCATGCCCGAATGGCGCTTCTCTGGCACCCATCTCTTCTCTGTAAGAAAATCATCTCAGCCTTTTTTGCTATTAAGAACACTGCACACACATTAGCACTACATGTGGGGCTATTTAAACAGAGAAATCACTAACAAAAAGCACAACAATAAAAAAAACAGGTGTCATATAAACCATGAAGAGAACATATGTTTACAGTATGGGAATTGAAACAAGGAAGCTAGGTGTTTTCTTGTTTCAACTCATCTGTGAATAGGCTTGCTGATGACTCACATTTTTTACCATGCTGGTCATAACCGTGGGTGACTATGAAAGTACGGATGTTGTTAGGTGCTGTCAAGTCAAATGTGACTCATAGGGACCCTATGTACAACAGAACAAAAGAGGCACTATAAGCTGGGGTTTAGCTCAGTTGGTAGAGTGCTTCTCTGTGTTCTCTGAGGCCCTGGGTGCAATTCCTAGTGTCCCCCACACTTGAAAATATGTGGCAACCAACTCCTAAAAGAGTCCCAAAACAATCAGCCATTGGAAATCCCATGAGGTCCATTATGAGTTGGACCCATCTCGATGACAACTAACCACAACAACAGCATCTGACAGTTTTTCTCTGCTATCTGTATGGTTTTTTAAGGCTGATTCTTTCAGGAGTGGGTTGTTAGGTGCTTCTTCCATTTTTTCTGTACTGGAGATTAAACTTGGGGCCTCAGAGCAAAAGGAGCAAACATTCTTGCAACTGAGCTAAACTTCAGCTATATTAATTGAGTTTAACCTCATATATATATATATATATATATATATATATATATATATGTATATATATATACATATGTCATGGACTTATATACACTCACCCATCAAATCACCATGCATGTGATATCTAAAATACAGAGTGACACAGGTAAGTTAAAATTGTGACTTTAAAATTATGTGTGATGTTCATGAATTATGACTTTCAGTAATTAGGAACAAATCTGGCTAATTTTCAATGAGAATAAGTTATGTTTTCCTTTTGAATTGCATAGAGGTTGTACTTTTCTGGAAAATTTATTTTATTCCAACATGCACGATGTATTTTCTGTTTATTTCTGTATTCGTTATCTATTGGTACTATAACACTGCATAAGTCACTGCAAAATTCACTGGCTTTTAACAATCAACATGTGCTAAGAGCATGACTCTGCATGGGTGATTTAGACTGGGCTAGGCTAAGTAGGTCTCGGGTCTTGGTGAGACCATTCACTTTGCTTTATGTCACCTGATCTCGAATGGAGTGCGACAGCTGAGGCAATTTGATGTCCAACATGCTTCATCTTTCAGTTGCTTTGTGTAGGTGTGTCCTCATGGTCAAAGAGCAGGGACATGTGTTAAGTATCATGGTTTATACTGTTTCCTGCATTTTTTCTACTTCCACTATCTAGAGAAAGTCAGAGAGAGACATGGCTGTAGTGTTACATGGGGAGGGGCATGAAGACAAGTGTGTGGAGAGGCATTTTGGCTGACATGAAGAAAACAAATTCCTATAATGTTCGTTTGCAATAACTGAATTTGTGCACTAATATGTATTCATAGCTAATAAAATTTAAATGTATGTTTTAAAGGATTTAGGACACAGTTTTCCAAATGATATTGGATCCAGGAAGAAGAAATATTAATTAAAGTCATGACAGGTATTTTGAGGAAGATGAAGATATTTAGATACTGATTTTCATCTTAAAACAATTGTTGTTGTTGTTGTTCGGTGCTGTCAAGTCGGTATCCGACTCATGGCGACCCTCATAGGGTTTTCAATGACTGACTGTTTCGGGATTGCCTTGGGAGTGGATTGCCAGGTCCTTCTCCCATTTTTGCAGTGCTGGGAATTGAACTCGGGACCTCAGAGACTGCAGCGCAGAGCTCTACCAACTGAGCCAAATCCCAGCCCTAAAACAATTAGATCAAGTAATTATACAAGTCCTAGGAGAGGGGACCTGACATCTAAAATTTGATTTTGCTACCTTGGCCAAAGTTGACACCTCAACTGTCTTAGCCTAAATATTTTCATTATTCCTCTGGATATATAAGATGAGAAAAGGTGAAGGATTAAATTTTAAGTAACAACTTAGGAATCGGTTGGAATAGGCAGCAGAATGTGAATTCTATGGCAAGTTTTTATTGCTTAGGCCAGATGTGTAACCAGGATGACTCCTGCCTCAAAGAAGGATGCTGTGCCTTCATTATCATCTTGTAGGTGACAAGTAAAATGGTTCCTGACTTGGGTTTTGGGGAGTCTAGATAAGCACACTAGACTGTCACTACAAAGGACCTGTGAACAAATAACCTTCTGTTGTCCTTTCTGCGGGACTTTGCATTTTGGAGGTCTGGAGGTGGTGCAGGCTTTACGTAAGTGCACTGGTTACTTTTCCATGGGGAGGCCAAGTTGCAAGCTCAACTGGTCAGTGGGGAAGTTGGCATTTAAACACACACTGATCACAGCCCTGGTCTGTCCACAGCAACCCTGTGCTGTTTCCCAACGTGTAATACTACATCCATTGTAATGATGGATATTGTGGGTGCTATCCAGTAAGTTTTATTTCTAATGTGATAATTTTCAAACATTCTCTAAGGAACACAGGTATTTCTATAAGTGGAATAATACTTTGGATCATTCATAGAATATCCAGAAAGGGAATAAATCAGTCAAAAGTTATGAACAATTCTGAAACTATTCCAAAGTTTCATCAAATTAATTTCTAAGAAGTCTGTATCTGAATTTTTATTTCAACCAACAGTATATGGGATACAAAGGTTTGGGAGCTATAACTATTTATATGTAAATATTTTGTTAATTTAATGAGCATTAATTGGAAAGCCATTTTCTTTAGGCATTCTGATTATCATTTTGCATGTACTAATAAAATTTGCTCCTTAGTGAAGTGCCTTTTTCAGTCAATATCACAATAAAATTAAATTTCATTTAATTTCATTAAATTAAGGCAATGCTGATGTCATTGTGCCTATCCATTCAACAGTTACTAGCAAGAGAATTTCTGAAATGAATTTCTACAGGAAACAACAAAATAACAATAGTTGCAATGATGTTTTGGGATATTCTCATAGTAAATTACAGAAAACTAGACTGAGGAAAATTTAATCAACAGATTTTAGAAAAAGTCTCAGTGGGAGGTGAAAAGAAGCTAAAAGTCCTAAAGGAAGGATTTATTTTAGTTTATTTTAATCATTTTTCTTCCCATGCTAGGGACCGAACCTAGCGCTTTGCATATACTAGATAAGTACTGTACCGCTAAGCTACATCCTCACTCCTAAAAAAAGGATTTTAGATCAAGAAGTAACAAAATTAAGTAATTAACAGAACTGGAACACAGTTTAATAAAGGTTATAAAAAAATGAAATTGTTGAAATGGAATTTTGTTCTTACCTAATTTATAATTTAAATTCTAAGGTAATATCCTCTGGGAATAACAAAATAAGCATAAAAATAGATGTTTAACTCTATATGTAAAATTTAAAAGTTAGCAATAACCAGGTTCAGTCTTTAGAAATGTATCATACTTCATAGATCATTCATCACAAAGGCAAATATTCAGATAATAGTAATTAAAAAACATTTAGAATTGATATAACTAGATAATTTAGTGCATGGTCTAGAAAACTGATGTTTTTGACATAGAAAAGATGTTTGATAAAGAATTATGAATGCTGTAGAGGATTTCAGGAGAATTTTGTTAATCTTTCATGAGTCTCAGAAAACCCATCAGCTTTAAATGTAGTGGAATTTGTGGTACCACATGATAAGATCTTTATATGCAGATAGAAACAAGCATTATAAGCCTTTACTGTCCAACTCATAGAGCACAAAGTTCATTGGATGTGTTCATTGAATCAACCAAATGGAATCAGTCAAAAGGCACACACAGCTTCTGCAAACATCAGGGAATACTAACAAAGAACAAGAAAAAGTATCTGAAGGGCTGTGTTTGTATATGTCTGGCCTCTCCAAGATGTAGCCATGCTCAGAGCTCTTGCTGGAGAGGCTTAGCTTAATGCACTGCCTAATGGCCTGACTCTTCAAACCCGACACACTCCATTACAGTGCATATGTTAAGGGCCTGTGCACAGACTGTGAAACAGAACTAAAGCAGTGACCACATCCTAAACCCAAACAAACTTAAAAATTAATGCTGCGAAGAGAAGAGCTGTACTCTGAATCTCCACAAACTGCTTATCATCTGTGCCAAATAAGAGATGTCAAAGGTGCAAAGAAGAAGTATAGGGAAAAAAATAAAAAAGAAGAAGAAAACTCTTTTGAAGTTGAATACTTTAAAGGAAGGAGGTATATTTTCCATCCAGAAGTGCATTCACAGCAAGATATGGAAGACACAGGTGTTTCCACATGGGCCATGCATCACTCTAATCCCTTTCAAATGGTTGACCTTTGGAAAACTGAAGGCAATTCTCTAGTCAAGGTGAAGTGTAAACAAAGAGTGTAAGACAAGTCCTCATTTCCAGGAGTTTGTACGCTCTTAGAGGAATCAAGACACATGCTTTATATTAATAATGTAAGGTGAAGGCCACTGTGTAGAATTCCCTGGAATAGAACAAATGTGCTATTTGAGTATGAGATGGGAAAATGAGGAACAAAATCTAATTGTTCTCTCTGCTAACATGACAATGCCATGTTGTGCTATGTGTAATTTGGCATTTTTCCCTCCCAAAATCTAAAATTATTCAGCTGCCATGTCTGATAGAGTAAATCATGATATATTTAAGTGACTTGGTAATGGAAATATCTCTAATAAATATGTGCTTGTTCCTTATAAAAGCATACATTTTAGCCACTAATTCTAATTATACTGTAGTGATGGGTAAATGCTACTAATTAGAGAGAAATGCATGTCATGCATGTACTGTTTCCTTAGTTTTCAGTTAAAAAAAAAAAGAAGTAACCACCAAGTTAAGAAATAACTGGATCTAGACAATAGTGTGCTGCAAAGTGGGGCTTTCAATACTTTCACTGGTTTTCAAGTGTAATTAATTCTGTGGCTCACATGTGCAAATGTGGTGTCATGAGATTAAAGCCATGTGATTTTGCAAATTCCTAATGCCATAGGATTCAAGTGAAAATATTCTTGTTATTAATTGAACAAACACTGAAGGTACGAATGTGCCTAGTAAGAGATGCTAAAACATGCATTTTTAATGGTACACTCGAGGCATGCGCACAGTTCAAATCAACTTACTATTTACTTCTTGAAATATTCACGTGGATATTGTTACAGAATAAGATCTGAGAAATTTACATTAGAGGAAACTTGCTATTTGTTATCCTACTAATAATTAGTTACATTTAAGTGTTTGTACTTATCAATATTCTCTTTGGAAATATAAACCATTAAAAATAGTAGTAAGAAATCTTAATATAGTTCTCTTTTATAGACTTGCTTATCATTAAATGCAAGAATTTTTATATTCTTAGAAAATTCTTCACAATTTATGCTTCTATAGTTATTTAATTTGAGAGGCAGGATAAAGTAGTATAAACAATTATTAAAGTTAACTACTATACATTTGCTTAAGTTTAGGAAACAGAAAATTCATAAGGCAAAAGGCAAATTCTAAAGTTATTGGATATAATTAACCCAAGAGTAACACATATTTTTCCTCTTTCACTGAAAGATCAGTGATGCATTATTTGGTTTAGAGGCATGGAGCTTACAGGAAGTTATAAACATTCAGAAAACAAAATATTTGAAAGAATTGCATTCATGTAGTTTTCATACTTTAAGAAAGAGACATGATAATTTAAGACTGAAACATGGCAGATCATTTTCCCGTCACTCTAGTATTTTGGATTAGAAGAAATATAGACCATGTAGTCAATACTTAATCTCCTCACAAACAGTATTGTAAACATTCCAATGTACTAACTATATACATTACAATGTAGCTGTTATGATTCTATTTTATGGAAGAAGAAATTAAAGTCTCATGAAAGCAAAGTCAGAGACTCATTCATGAGAAGTGGAATTTAAACCAAGGACATGAATTGTGGCATGACATCAAAGACATTATTCATGAGGAAAGCAAAAGGTTATTAAAAAGACAGGAAAATGAGAAAAGAACAAATTACATGTCAAAAGAAACTCTTAAAGTTGCCCTTGAAAGTCAAGCAACTAAAGTAAAGGGAAGTCATGAAGAAGTGAAAAAGCTAAGAGAAGATGTCAAATGGCAGATCAAGATGACAAAATCAAATGTAATGACATGTAAAAAGAGCTGGAAACCAAACAGGAAGAATCACTCTGTTTTTCTCAAATTAAGGAATTGAAGAAAAAATTCAAGCCTTGAGTGGCAATAATGAAGTATTCTACAGGAAAATATTAAACAATTCAAGAAACATCAAGAGAATATGGAAACGATACACAGAGATACTATACCAAAAAGAATTAGTGGATAACTATCCAAACATTTCATGGGATTGTATATGATCAGGAACCAATGGTGCTGAAGGATGAAGTGGAAGCTACCTTGGAGGAAGTGGCAAAATACAAGGCACGAGGAATTAATGGGATACCATTAGAGATGTTTAAACAAACAGATGAAGCAGTACAGGTGCTCACTTGTTTACGCCAGGAGATTTGGAAAACAGTTACCTGGCCAAGTGACTGCAAGAGATCCATGTCTGTGCCTATTCTCAAGAAAGTGGAACCAACTGAATGTGAAACTTATGAAAGGATATCATAATGCAAGTATAATTTTGCTACAGATCATTCAAAAGTGAATGCAACACTGTTTGGAGAGGGAAATTCCAGCAAGTCGAGCCTAATTAAGAAGGCATGGAACCAGAGACATCATTGCTGATGTCAGATGGATATTAGCTCAAAGCAGAGAATATCAGAAAGCTGTCTATGTTTTAGTGAGTATGAAAAGGCTTTTTATGGTGTCGATCACAATATATTGTGGATAACATTGTAAAGAAGGGGAATACCAGAGCATTTAATTGAACTTAAGGGGAATCTGTACATGGACCAGGAGACAGTCCTTAGAATAGAACAAGGAAACACTGCCTGATTTAAAGTTAAGAAGGTGTACATCAGGGCTGTATTGTTTCACCATACCTCTTTAATCTCTGTGCTGAACAAATAATTGGAGAAGCTGGACTTTATGAAGAAGAGCCTTCACGACGAATTGTGTCTCAAAATCAGCAGAAGAAGAATCCTTACAACTAAGTCCATACACAGCTTTATGCTAATGGAGAAAAGATTGAGGTTGTCCAAGATTTTGCTTTACTTGGTTCTACAATCAACACCCACAGAAGCAACAGTCAGGAAATCAAAAGATGCATTGCACTGAGAAAGCTATTGCAAAAGACCTCTTTAAAATGTTGAAAAATAAAGATAGTACTTTGAAGATGAAGGTGTACCTGGCTAATGCCATGGTATTTTCAGTTGCATCATATGGTTGTGAAAGCTGGACAGTGAATAAGGGAGACAGAAGAATTGATGCTTTTGAATTATGGGGCTGGAGATGAATATTGAATATACCATGGACTGCCAAAAGAACCAACAGATCTTTCCTAGAAGTACAACCAGAGTGCTCCTTGAAAGCAAGGATGGCCAGACTGAATCTTACATATTTTGGACATATAGTCAGGATGGACCAATCCCTAGAGAATGACAACATGTTTGAGAAAGTATGATATCAATGAAAAAAAGAAAGACCCTCAACTAGATGGATTGACATATTGTCTGCAAATATGGGCTTAAACATATAAAAGATCGTGTACCTGGCAAAGAGTTGGGGAGTGTTTTGTTCTGTTGTGCATAGGGTTGCTATGAGTGGGACCCAACTCAATAATGGCTAACGACAATAAAAACATCTTATCTTCTGTACACAATCTTTACTAGGGTAATAAAAACAATTAAGAGGTCATGGAAAAGTGTCAGGAAAAGAACTTATGCAAACAAACAAAATTACATATAAAGTGATTAATATAATGTTTGGGGAAACTGTGTGTGTAACAAATACATGAATATGCCCCTTGTTTTTATACTTGTATGCCTGAACTCTGTTGTATGGCTCTATCTATTGACATTAATTCTCACAGACTATCTATGGGAAAGAAATATTCTTCCCATTTCAAAATGCAAAAGATGAGGCATAAAGAGAGTAAGTCCTTTACCTAGAGGTGTGTAGAGACCTAACTAGAGAGTTGGGATTTGAGCCACGGTCTGTATTATTCCAGGACTCTCATGCTGGTATTCTCAAGGTAGCTTGTCATTTTAAGAATGTCATTATCTATAGCCCTTTAAAGTGAAGTTTTGTTTTGTTTTGTTTTTATCTTTTGTGATCACTTTTAGTATTAAAAAATAGGCATACCCATTCTTGAGGCACGTGGAGAAGCTTAGGTAGTTCTGCAAAGGAAGTTGCAAAAACTTTGGTTCCCTGGTTGAATTGGCATAAGGAAATTTCTATTCCCATGGGAAGGTAAAGTCAGAGAGGACAAGAGAATTGAGCAGACTTTAAGAGGGAACAGTACCTGGGAGCCAAGGAGATGGAGGGCCCAGAGAGGGAGATGTGTGCACTTGGTTGCTGGAGATAGAAGAGAAATAGGAGGGCTAGGAGCAGAGAGGAAGAAAAGAAAAAGGAGAGATGAAGGGAGAGAGAGAGCAAGCGAGCATACACATGAGCACCTCCTCTAGTATTACTCAAGCTAGGCCACGCCCAGGGTGACATCAGCAAATCCGTCTTTGGGCACCGAGTGTGATGTGATCTTATGGCCAGAATTGCAGCTCTGCCCTGGGAAAGGCATTTGTAGGGCAGATGGGGTCTAGAGTCTTTGTTTTTGAAAAGGATTTAATGGACTTTCTGTGCCCATAGGTGGATCCAGTGTCCTTGGAGATTTGTCTCCCAGGGCTTCATCCATCATGGCTGAACAGCAGGAGTCAATTTCAATCCTCTTTACCTCCATATTGCCTGCTACTGCCTAAGCTAACCTGCCAAAGAGTACTTCTGATAGACATTTCAAAGGAAGGTTCACATATTACAGAGGATCAAAGAGGCTATGGGTTACTGTGCCTCTTACTCAAAATAACACACTGTCGATGGGGCAGACTCAAGTCTCAACCTGTTTTGACTAATTTCAGTGTCCCAGTTTTATAGTTTTGCTATCGTGGCTCCTGCTTAAGACCATGGATGAATATCAGATAAAATTCAAAAAGTTCTGTAGCCTAACTCCTAGGTAAACTGAACATGGCTGGAAAATTTTAGGAATGAGTATTAACCTTCAGCATCTTGAGTCATAAAATAATTTCAGTGTGTCTCCATAGAAAACCTGATTTAGAACACTGTTCCTTGTTAATGGACCTTCCAAGAAGAGTCAATTGTCTATGGCCTGCCAAGTACTTAAATGAATTAACTTGCTGGGTGAAGTTATTTTCTAATGTCAGGGTGTCCTGGAGCAGGAAATGAGGTAGAAAATGATAATGCTTAACCCTTGCACAATAGCTGTCACAGTGATATTAGACCCTGGTCTAGAGGAATGTTTCAAAGATTTGCTTTAGATATTAAGAAAAATAGTGCCACTTATTGTTTTCTTTTTCCCATGGAAAACAAAAGTAATAAGTATGTTTCTATGGTTGAGGGGCAGAAATATCAGAAAAGAGAAAAATAATGTCATGATCATATTCGAGAATACCAAGATGAATCCCTTTAAGGAGGAAATTATGTTAATTTGAGAAAGCCAGTACAGAAAGGTCTTGCTGCAATCTCGAGGCATTTAGTGAGACCATTGATTTTAAATTTCATCTTTCCTAATTGACTTACTCATTCTTTAAATGTGATTAGTTCCCATAGTTTAAGTAATGACCATGAAACCATTGAGGGCGTTTTATTAGTTCAAATGCTCCTGGTGGCTCTCTTTCGCTGTCTTCCTTTCTCCTGTTCTAAAGTGAAGGCATTGTTCAGGTAAATATCAAAGTAACAAATCACAGCCTCCTCTTCACAAAGAGTTTTTTTTCTAACTTCTCTGTGCCCCTTGCCTCAATATCCACTGAATCAAATCTACTTTCTCTAAAATCAGAGCTGGCTGAAAGCACTCAAGGGAAGATCAACTTGTAGAATGAATGGAGCTATTCATTACTTCCAAGTATAAGTACAAAACATATGGAGTGAATGCTCTAAATTAAAAGCAAAAAGCCAAACTACTGACAGCTAGCAGCTCATCTTCACATCAGCTAAAGGAACTTTATTTTATTTATTTATTTTTTTGGAAAGTGGGGACAGAAGGGGGAGTTAGTGTTTCTTTTCCAGGTGTAATAAACCATACACATCCAACCTGAGTTCATAATCAATCCAAGGCCATCTTGGAAAAACAGTATGAAACATTTATTATGGGGATGTGCATATTGATGTTGTTGTTGTTAGGTGCTATCCAGTCAGGTCTGAGTCACAGTGACCGTATATACAACAGAACGAAACAGTCCTCAACACCGTACCATGCCTGGCATTATTGTCAGTGCTTCTCTGGTATTCATAAGATTTTCAACGGCGGATTGTTTCAGGAGTGGGTGGCCACTGTTTCTCCCTAGCCTGCAACATCTGGTGTTCCCAAATGGTCTCCCATCCAAGGACCCAGGGCAAGGACCCTGCTTAGCTTCCTGACTCACTTATTACATGCATTTGCACATTATGTTGATGTAAGTAAGCAAATTCAAAGGTAAAAATGTTAAATAACTAAAGTGGAAGTCAAAAATCATGGAGGAGACTCTCATGAAGCAAATTCACTATATACTTCATACACATTGTATGGAAATTGTCAGAAGGTTTATGGGTGCTGTACCCCAATATTACTACCTGCCTTGGGGAATTTCCTTTCTCAGGATCTCCATTCAGGAGAGATTCTGGGTCCTTGTCTTGGCCACCAAAAGGAATTTCAGGACGAAACAGAGAAGAGGAGCTGAGTTTCGTGTTTATTAGATGAAGGGTGAGACAGAGGACATGCTTCCAGAGCAAAGCACAAGACTGTAGAGAGGCAGACCCTGGAAGCAGGTCTAGGAGAAGAAGCGCAGGTCCAGAGCCCGGGTTCTGAGGCTGGCAGCTCACAGGTCCTTCCCCAGCAGCAGCAATTGCGTCCCCCTCTCCGGGCAGCAGATGCCTCAATTTGTTTGTGTTTTATTGTACAAAAGAATGTATTTGAGACACAGAAATTACAGTACAGAATGTGTTGTTGTTAGGTGCTCTCAAGTCATGTCTGACTCATAGAGACCCTCCCAGGGATTTCCAATGGCTGTTTTTCAGGATTACTTCAGGAATGGATTGCAATGTCCTTTTCCCATTTTTGCAATGCTGGGGATTGAACCCAGGTCCTCAGAGAGTGCAGAGCAGCCCTCTACCAACTGAGCTAAACTCCAGCTCAGTACAGAATACATTGTTGTTGTTGTTGTTAGGTGCCGTCGAGTCAGTATCTGACTCATAGCGACCCTCATAGGCTTTTCAATGGCTGACTGTTTCGGGATTGCCTTGGGAGTGGACTGCCAGGCCCTTCTCCTATTTTTGTGGTGCAGGGAATTGAACTTGGGACCTCAGAGACTGCAGTGCAGCACTCTACCAACTGAGCTAAATCCCAGCCCCAGTATAGAATATAGGCCAAGTGTATTAAAGATCTAGGAAAGGAGGAAATCCTGGGAGAGGAGAGCGGGGAGAGGAGAAACAAGAAGGGGTGAGAAATGGGGGAGGGGTGACCTCAGGGTGAACAGCCCAACTTTAATAGTCCTGGAAGTAATTATAATAACATCAATAATACCAAAGAATGGTAATAATACAGATGGGCTAGAAAATTCATGTGATATTACTGACAATGTAAAAAGATAGTTCGCTACAGAAAAAGTTTCGATCTTAAACATAATTGGGATCCAAGGATATATACAAAAATATTACCACAAAAAGACAAGCAAATGGAAGAGACATCTTTGGTAGGGGGTGGGACAAAGGGAGGAAGTGCACAAGAGGGTAAAGGGGATCTTATCTGTGCAATGTGCAACAAAATGCATATATGGAAATGTCACAATGAAATGCATGTCAGAATGAATCACATTATGATGTACATTAAAAATTTCCAATGAAAAAAAAAGATATAGATTATATAGACAGTACCCTTTGAGATATGAAGGGGAATGGGGGAGTAGGTAAGGGAAACTGCTGCCTTGAGCTAAGGTGAGGTGTGATCTTTATAGTGGAGGTTGGGCCTTCGGGGAAGGAAAGAAATATTTTATACCTGGGGCCTATGCCCAAAAATGATTAATGGACTCCCAGTGTCTTCAAAGGACTTATAGGGCTTATAGGCAGGCATTTCAAAACTTTATAGAAATCCAGGCAGTTACTGGTCTTGATACCAGAGTAGAATCCACTAAAAAATGTCTTTTTCCATTGATGGGGGGTTGTGTGTCTCACACAGTCTTATCATCTTCCCTGGATGAATGCAGAAGTGAGGAGTGATTGTAATTCTCTTTATTTCTACCAAGTATGGCCTTTGGCAGGGTATTAGCTACCAGTGAAGCTCAGACTGCTAGACCAAACCTTTGACCCACAGGAGGCTCACATTGATATTCACATTATAGGTGGCTGGGAAGCACATGTCTAGGCTGGGAGGCGGCTGGTTGCACAACACTCTATTCCCTTTTTCCTGCCTATTTCCCTCTAACATAAATTACATAACAAGAACAATTTTAAGCAATTTCTGGAGGACACGCAAAAGCACAGCATTTTGAGTTTGTAGGAGCCCACACAATATATTCATATGCCCAGATTCATGTTGTTGTTGAGTGTCGTCAAGTCAGGTCCCCCTCATAGCAACCCTTTATACAACAGAACTAAACAGTCACTGACACTGTGCCATGCCTGGCAGTATGTCAGTGCTTCTCTACTATTCATAGGGTGTTTAATGGCTGATTGTTTCGAGAGTGGGCTGCCAGGCCCTTCTCTATTTTTGCAGTGCTGGGGATTGAACTCAGAGACTCAGAGCACAAAGAGCAAATGGTTTACTAATTGAGCTAACCCCCCACCCCAGAGCCCAGATTCTCAGGAAGTAGGGAGAAGAAACATTCCTGTGTTTGGCCCCTTCCTAAGCTACACTTTTTCCATGTGTCCCTCAGCTGTTCAGTACCCCAAATCTGCACAAACCATAGCTGTGACAGTTGTTCTCTGGGTTCCCAATGTGACAGATGATGTCATCTGCTCGATGTTGTTGTTGTTGTTGTTAGGTGCCATCAAGTCGGTATCCGACCCATAGCGACCCTCATAGGGTTTTCAATGGCTGCCTGTTTCGGGATTGCCTTGGGAGTGGATTGCCAGGTCCTT